>NQII01002168.1:68419-107593 GCA_002778355.1 Clitarchus hookeri
TTTTGCGGTGTTACTTTTATGGGCGGAGTCTGCAGGTTTTGGGACCTCGATAACTTGGCGTTTAGCTCGAGGAGGTGCACTGGCTAGTGAAAGTCGGGTCGGTACACAAGTTAGAGTGTAGCTGGGGACTAAGCTCAGGCGTATGACCACCTTATCAGCGGCTGAGAGGCATCTTGGAGCTGCTGGTTTCTCAGGTGGTGTGGGAGGCAGTGGGGATAAGACTCGCAGAACGTGCCAAATAATGCTCTGGCGTCCTTCTGTTGTGCTGGTGCTGGAACCCCTCTGCCAGGTAGCTTCCTCCTCCTTCCAAGAATAGACTCAGTGTGCACCCAGTTTGATACTCTCCAGGCCTCCAACCACGTGTAACCCTTGCTTGGATGCTTTCTCCCGCCCAGCCCTGTGATGAGGCGTGGGGGGTGACAGAGTAGAGAGTTGGACAGCGTGTGTACCGTAGGGGTAGGCACGGCCTAAAGGAAGTAAGGTGATGCAGTAGGAAGGGGTAGGTAGGCCTGAACTACTGGTGTTCAGTAAGAAACTTGGCGAGCGGGTTTCCACTGGCAGACCCAAGCACCTGACAGAAGTTGTCAGCAGCAGGTTTGGGGCGTCCGCTGGGCAAGCTGGACTTCTCTATGCATCATATCATGATGGTTCTTCTGGATGTGATGTTGGGATAGATGGTTTCGGCTCGTGACTACTCCTGCAAGAATGTAAGTGGATTGGTGGCGAAGCAGGAGATAGCGGGAAGAAGGTAGAGAAGTAAAGAGCGCTGGGAGTGATAACACATACAAACCAGCCTGTACCCTGACTAGGGCCTGAAGAGTCAATCCTAGGATGCCAACCAGAGTGACGCCTTGACTTGGTAGACGCATTGGTGTGGGGGTGAGGGTGACCCTAGTCAACTTACTCAGACTCAGGACATTAATGGCGGAGCTTCTGCATAGCTGAGAAGTGCAGAAGGCTTTGGTGAGCTGCTGGCAAGCAGCGTGGTGGTGGAGACTGATGATGACTATCAGTTAGCGGTAGAGTTGACTGAAGAAGTCAGTAAACAATCGGGCAGAATAACAGTCTATGTGAGACAGTGATGGCAGTGCGCGGTCGGGTAGAGTGATATTCTGCAATCGACTGACTTGAGACAGCCTTGAACTGTGGGCTGCGAGCTTTTTATATACCTGGAGCACAGGGTCAGCGCGGGAGGTGCGGCAGTAACTGAGAGGCCAGTGGAGAAATGGCAGAGATGGCCAAAGGCTGCAGAAGATGTCGACTCCTTCCCCTCCCTTGGCCAAAGGGGTAGAGGGGCCGCGCCGTGGCGCAAAGCAGATTGCGGCCAAACAGGATGCATCTGCTGACAGTGTGTTATGTTTCACCAAGCTATGTCGATCGTGGACAAGGGTTTACTTTTTTTTTTGGAACAGGCGTTTTGCCAGGGTTAGCTATTATTTTAATTTTACCTCAGTTTTCTTAAATTTCTTTCCACAATTTATCAATAAACACGCAGTACTATACTTTATAGGTGGAGGGCAACTGCCTCCACCTATAAAAGTACAATTCGCGGAACATTGTTTTATGTTATCGGAACATTGTTTTATGTTATTGAGATCTTTAACCTAAGAACAAACTCCTATTAATAACACACAGCCCTTTATGAAAATAACAGGGGTGGCCACCCTCTTATTGCCGACAACTTCGTTACTCAGGAATTACAAATGTTTGATGCTGGTTTATTGATCAGTATGACCTACAAAAAAAAAGTCTCCTTGTCACCGATCACCGATTTCGTTTGAAACGCACGCAAAGATTCCGCTGCAGTATTATATAGCACCCTCTTGTCTGCAGGCAATACTACCTACATGCGTGTATGGCCACTACACAGCTGATGGTGGCGAACAATGTTAACATCTACTGTAAACAACGTCTACCATACATTAATAAGCATACACAACTGTTCGTTTGTGGCTATATTAGGTGTGTGATTCCATGCTGGGCGTAAAGATATTGTTATTGCCTATGCACCTAGAACTGTGTCTCTGCTGCTGTGCACTGTGTAGGCTTTTGAATGTTGAAACATTTGTTGCAGCAGCGCAGAGTCATGCCGATACAACACATTACATTTAAGTGGTAACAGGTAGCACATTGCATTTGACAACAAAAATTGTGGCATTCCATAGGATTTATTGTAGAAACGTGTATCACAAACACTTATAGGAAAGGCCAGATCGTACGGCCCCATGTTCTACGCACATTTCACATCGCCGCGCCAACATTTGTTGGACACGTTTGAAAAAACCCTCATTGTCCCGAATAATCCAGGCAGCTGCAACTATGGGTGACGATGTCCTCATCGGATTCCACTGTGGTTCCATACGCCAGGCTGCACATGCAACCCCAGAATAAATACAGTGGAACCCTCTTATAAGGTTTATCAGGGGTCCGCAAGAAAGTGACACTATAAGCAGGAAAACACTATAAGAGGGAAACACAATAATTCAAGAATCTGGACACCAAAAGATATTAAATTATGCACCGTAATAAACGCACAACTTTACATAATGAACAAAACAAATATTTCTTTTAAATGCATAATCTTTTATGAAATTTTATCTCCTGGTTGCAAAATCATAAAATTAGTAAATGAGCAAAAGATTACTGTACATGCAAAACAAGTACAATTGTTCGTGGCAGTTTGTCTCCTGGTACCAAAGCACACAAAATTGTCTACAAGCAAAATATGTAATATAAAATCTTTCATGGATGTTTGTCTCCTGGTTGCAACAATGATTCGGTTCAGAGTAAGTCACTGGGATTTCCAAATTCTGAGGAATTGCTGTGCGTGTTCTACTGGGATTACTGTTTACGTGCTTGATTAAGTTTAACTTTTCAGCGAATGAAAATTTCTGTCTTTTATTAGAGGAACTCATTTTAATTTTTCACTAAAAACTGTTTCAAGGACGAATTAATTTTCACTATGTAAATATTAACTAGGCATGTGCGAAGGTCGTTTTTTAAATGCGAAGAGAAGTCGAAGCGAAGCTTGCATCATGCAAAAGAATTTCAAAGAAAAATCAAAGTCGAAAGATTAAAATATGTATATATATATTAATTTATAGTAGGTTACAGTTTTCAAGTGTATTCAACTCATTTGTACTGTTACTGCCAAAAAAATGTATGCCTACTAGACACTGAGCAATGGAATAAAACATATCCTAATCTTGCACTGCTGAAAAACTGAAATATCAAAATCTGCAAGATAGTAATCGTTATACATTTAGATACCTACAAACTTTATAAAAACTACCATACTCTATATATTCAGTCCCATTTGGCACCACCACCGCACAGTGATTTAAATGGGTGACTATCAACATTTGGTCTCTTTCCTTTCCTCCTCCAAGGACCCTTGTCAATGTCAGGCTAGATAGTAAACTTGCTAGATGGTGGTGGCATTACGGCCTCAGAGCAAGAGAGTTGAGCCACTTTCACTGCTTACATGGAAAGAGTGCAGTTCTTCCAAAAAGACATATCGGCTGTGGTAAATACGTCAGCCCAACTCCTGCACCACGTGATAAATGCTTTAACTGTTATGACATCCCTGCATATGTCGAAATTAGAAATGCAAAGAAACATGAATTTTTCGAGACAGAAAATCTACACTGTATTTGTGTTATGTTATGGTCCGGCACCCTCCTTAAACAGCATTCCACTGGTATGTGTCATGCATAACGTCTTGTTCACCTAACAAAAGAGAGAAAGAAACAAAGGAAAGCGTGGGGCTGTAAACACATTCACTCTCCCCCCTTGCTGGTGGGCAGACCCTCATCAATGTCAAACTGGTAGATTATCTCTGCAGGTTGTAGCTTGGGATAAAAACTACAAACTTTGTTTGAAAAACAGTGTAAGTTGATCATCTTTTCCATTGTGGTTTTCCTTTCCCAGCCCCAGCCTGCTTCCTTCCATGGGACAACTTTCAAAAGGCCAGCAGATGAAATGGAAGGTACAGAAGGCTTCGATTCGCCTTCGAAAATGCGAAACTTCGCACACCCCTAATATTAAACTCTTTAATCCAATTACATTCACGTAAAAAAATAAACAATGTGTATGATTCCATAGAGTAATGCATACAAGTAAAGCGCACCATATTCTTGTGTGCAAATGTGACAACTCACGACATCTGTAGTTATTCCAGATGTACGAAGTTGTGCACTCTGCGCTTCAGTGCCTAGCCAGAAGTGTAAAGAAAATACTGTTTACTGACGTAAACAAAACGTGTGAATATGTAATGATATACTTTCAGTTGTGAATTGAATTTATGTGATGGTTTGGTGACAAGAAATAAATTACTGAATCAGAAACAGTTTGCATTATTCGCGGGAAAACAAAAACATTATTTCCGGGAATGTTTGTTATTGTTCTTATGGAGAAACATTTGGGACCAGAAAAATCCTGCATTATAGACGGGAAAACCCTTTAAACGGGAACCTTATAAGCGGGTTCTACTAGTCCAATTGATTCATATAAGGGGATAGTGGAGGCCAGGGAACAGGAACCTCAAGTCCTATCCATTGTCCCGGGAATACGAGATTCAGGTGATTGCCAGCACATTACGATCTGTAAGCTGGGGCACTGTCGTGCTGGAACCACATGGCCACTCTTGTTTGTAACGGGACCTCTTCGAGTAATGTCAGCAGAGTGTTCCACAGAGATGCAGCATACACTTTGCCGGTGAGACAATGTGGTAATGGGTAGGGGCCAACCAACATGTTATGTATTATGCCCGCCCAGACGTTGACACTGAATCGCTCTTGATCCCCATGGACGAATGGGGTGCGAGGATTGACATCTGCCAACTTGTGGACATTTTACAATTCTGTACACCATCACATTGAAAGAAAGCCTCATCAGTGAAGAGAATGTATCTGTCAATGTAAGGGTGTTTTCTGTGTTATTCCAGAAACCATGCAGTAAACCCCACGCGTCGAGGATAATCCACAAGACCCACGGCATGCACACATTCTACATGGAATGGATGCAGCAATTGCTCATGAAGCACTCGACCAATGGTGTGGCGGCTTCTGTTGATTACTCTTGCAATAGTACGCGTACTCACACGTGGGTTATTCTTAACATGCCTCAACACATCCTCTTCAAACCTGGATGTCATCGCTGTCCGTCTGCACCCTCCAACGTTCCACTTTCTCTCAAACGGTGCTCCACAGACGCAAATGTGGTGTGGTCTATGCGGAAATTGATTCCTGTACATTCTTTGTGCTTTTCGTCCATTTCCCTCTGTCGCACTGTAGACGAGTAACATATTAGTCAGTTCTGACCATGTAAAGCGTACCATTTTGTAGACACAACATGCACCTTGATGAGCAGAAATGTAAGTGATACATTATGGAGTGCCAAGATATTTTATACAATTTGTCTCTGGGTTTAATGGGTCACATTTGCTATAGCTCATTTATTGCAGTGATAACTGTCATGCCAGGCATGGAATTGAATCCGTCAAACCGTACAGAGCGACCTAGTGTGGTATTAGAACTAGACATGTAGACTGCTCACACAGCCTGTACACACATGTTTTATACTACATGCTGTATCTGACACCCTGTCTTTCAACATCATTTGTCATACATAACACTTATTTACACGCTAATAATACAGCATGGCTACTTTACGTTTTTAGTTTGTGCATTTGTCTTGTCAAAAGTTACGTTATTGAACACAGGAACATACAACTAGGCACTTGAAAGGAACTGAGGAAGGATTCGGCCATGGCCTTTATTAAGAAACCATTCCAGCATTTGCCTGGAGTGACTTCGGAAAACCATTGTAAACCGAATTCTGGATGTCCTGACCATGATTCGAACCGGTGTCCTCTTGAAAGCGTGTCCAACATGTTACTGTTGCCCCACTTCGCTTGGTCCTTGATTTATTAGTGACAGGATATGTTATATGAGCCGCACTCATAAACGTTTGATGTTTGTTTATTTANAACACAGGAACATACAACTAGGCACTTGAAAGGAACTGAGGAAGGATTCGGCCATGGCCTTTATTAAGAAACCATCCCAGCATTTGCCTGGAGTGACTTCGGAAAACCATTGTAAACCGAATTCTGGATGTCCTGACCATGATTCGAACCGGTGTCCTCTTGAAAGCGTGTCCAACATGTTACTGTTGCCCCACTTTGCTTGGTCCTTGATTTATTAGTGACAGGATATGTTATATGAGCCGCACTCATAAACGTTTGATGTTTGTTTATTTANGCTTGGTCCTTGATTTATTAGTGACAGGATATGTTATATGAGCCGCACTCATAAACGTTTGATGTTTGTTTATTTAACAGTATGACCAAGGTAACACGCAGGGCCTCTAGTTATAATTGCCTAGGACCACTACTTTTTGTACAAAATGCACATACATAAAGCATCAGCTGCAGCGATACATGTCAAGGCACATAAACAACAGTCTTTACAGTACACAGCAGCGACTGCAATATAATTCCAGGCACGTAGGCAATACCAATACTTCATGTAGAGAATCTCGCACAGACTATTTGCCAGAAACACACTGTCGGATGTAGTATCGTGAGTTTTTTTTAATGCATGGTAATTGTTGTTTACTGTAAGTCCTCCACCATTGTCTGTGCAGTGTGAGCAGAAGTTTGCCATAAATGCATGTATGGCGTATTGCGTACGTACAAGGCACTGTATTGATGCAGCGGAATCTTTGTGTCGTAGGCAGTTGCAACAAGGGGGCCATTTTTATTTTGTAGGTCATACTGCTCAATAAACCAGCATCAAACATTTATATTTCCCGACGGTAACAAAGATGCCAGTAATAAGAGGGTGGCCACCCCTGTTATTGTAATAACGGGGTGTGTTATTAATGTGAGTTTGCTCTTAGGTTGAAGATCTCTATAACATAAAACAATGTTCCGCGAATTGTACTTTCATCTCGCCTGGTTTACGATATTTCGCAAAAATTTATTCCAAAATCTTTATTTTTGGGGACTTATTTCACCCTTAATATTTAGTTTAGGTCCAAAGTGTCCTATGTATATATATATATATATATATATATATATGTTAATAGATTTTGCATAATCACCTCATGAATTTGTCAGTCGAATTCAGCCCCATCGTGTGTGTGTGCGCGTACTGATTACTCATTCTGTCGCATGTGTTCCACCTTACCATCTTCTTTTTCATCTGTTTATTACCTCATTTATTACTTTCTGTAGGTGGCCATCTTGGATATCATTTTCATCATCTTTGTGGTTGTAACACTGCTATATATATATATATGTGTGTGTATGTGTATATATATATACACTGTAAAATTCCTGTGCATATATATATATATATTAGACACACACACACACACTGTAAAATTCCTGTGCATAACTGGCAACGTTAGGAATGTTATTTAACTTCATTTAATTTTTATAAATGTATAAAAAATAATAAGAATTATGATTATTTTGTCTCCTCACTATAAATTATGTTTCCAAGTAACAAAAACACTACATTGGCGCGTGACAGTGTATAGACAGCAACACGTCAGTGCCTCAATAGAAGTTTATTTTATTTTGTTCTAGATCAGGCGCACAGGTATAAAGGGTTTGCAGACCCTAATGTGGTGGGATCTGTAAGATCTGGTACTTGGTCTTTATGGTGCATCGAGCAGATAAGCCGCCTGTCTGGCACGAAGCCGATCGGTGCTAGAGCTGGTTTGCAACTGCAGGGTGTTGACAGATCCGCTGGCTTACCTCCCACAGCCGGTCGACGTTGGTCGAACGAATGGCTGGCCTCCTGGCTCGGCTGGGTGGTTGCCACACCGTCTGCTGGACAGCTTGGCAGGGAGACGTGTTCGGCTGCGGCTGACGAGCTGTAGGCCCACTGGTGCTGGTTGGTGGAGCTGCGTCTAGGTCGTCAATGCGCTCAACGCCTAGGTCTAAGGGTAGGCCTAGGCAGAGGAGTTTGATGACTGGGTGGACAACTCCGTGGAGCTTTACTAGGGGTTCAAACAGATGACTAGGGGTAACTGTGAGGTGAGGCCTCAACACTTGGCGGGTAGTGTGAGCTTTTGGGGGGGGTGGGGATGAAGTAGCTTAAGACTAGGTCAGGTCTTTTAACGATGCTTGCTTACCAGTGAGGATGGCAGCTGCCTTCCTATCGCTTCACTTACTACCCGTCCGATGGGTGAACGGCATTTACCAAGGAATTAGGTTCTACGAATCATGTCCGCAACGGGGTGGCAGGCAACAATATCCCTAGCTAGAGTGTGATTCAGAAGTGGTAGATCCTTCCTTGCCAGGCCTGGTACTCCCTCCTGCGAGTTTATATGCTGTAGAGGTAGTAGGTTAGCTGACAAGGGGAATCTACCCTCTTCGCCGTGTCTCTTGCTAATGGTTGTGGCTCTACCGTACATGTGCATCAGGTACCTTTACATGGCTGGTCCGCAGTATGGGTGTCCGTTAAATGGGTTGTATCTTGTGACGTATGTCAAGTCCTTTTTAGGGGACAGGCCACAGTCCTATCCTATGATCAGCAAAATCAGTATTAATCTATTGTTCCCTTCCACTCCTTTGTGGGGTGGCACGTACAGGGGATGACTAAGCTCAGTTCACTCAAGAAAGTGGAGACAGCGGTTAAACTGGAAACATGTTTTAATTTCTCCAGAATAAGACACGGTGACCCATACTCTCCTACTAATATAAAGCACAGATTAACTTGGAAGGTAATCAGACAGTTGAAGGTGCCTGCCAGCTTGAAGAACCTGGCCTGAGTGGCGAGTTACAAGAGCACAGAGCAACAACTAGGTACATAGCAGTGATAACAACTAAACCCTAACTGAAGCTAAGTGGGTGTCCTGAAGGGATTTAGGGGGAAGTATGGGGTGTGGGTGTTGATGGCAACGTCAAGTGTTTTTATTTGGAGTGTTTTTATTTGGGGGGAGGGGAGGTGTAAACTCTTCTGAGGCTGCAGCGCATGCAGGAAGAAGTCTGACGTTGGTAGCTGAAGATCAACTGTTGGTCTCTCGTGGGGAGAGTAGCAGAGAGTCTTGGTACGACTTGTACGAAGGTGAGCTGCTGAATTGAACTGCTGTTCTGCAGTGGTGCAGGGACATATATTCACCTGCACTTGGGGGTGGCGGGGATAGCTCATCCCTCTGTGGTTGGATCCGAACTCTGCTGCCATCTGTCGGGGTGGCAGGGAAGCATTCTTCGCTGCTATGCAGGGTTGCGTCGGCTGCGCGAGCCTAGATGCAGTTTCTCTGTCATGGTTTACTAATATATTCCTATTTCTTTGGGTTTTATTTAAGGAGGGGGCAATTTAATATATTCGTCCTTCAGATGCATTATGGTCTCCAGGCATCCACTTTGTTATAGGAGACGTAAAGTTGGCTCGGGTTGCTGTCTTTCAGGGTTGCATCGCTTGTAGGCACGTGGTGCGCACGTGATATTGCGTAGTTGTAGCAAAAAAAAGTAGTCTATATATGCGTCATGCGTCTACACAATAAATATTAATGGTGCAATTTATGTTCATTTCTCTTCCATGGGGTTGATCAAGAGAAATTTTAAAGGTTTGTCAAAACACAAATGATATACTACTGCTCTATCATCACTTTTGGGTATCAAATTTAACTTGGCAGTACTTGGAGCACTTGACAAATTTGGTAAAGCTGACACGTTAGGCCATACCTAAATGTTTTTCTCTGCATTTATATACAGTAAAACTCTCTTAGTCATTTGTGAAGGGACTGTAAAATTTGAGCCTATTAACCAGGAAATTTTCGTAAAAGCTTCAAATTATTTACGTGTTTGTAGACCAGGTGAAAATTATGTAAGCTTATTAAGCAGGAAATCATTTTAAGTGGTAACTTCTTAACAGGGTTTTACTGTAGTCATACCGAGGGGTAAAGCTTCCTCGCCCTTACTGAACCCAGGACATCTCCAAACCAGTAAGTAGCAAACAGCCGAAGCGGTAGCAGACGGTTAGAAAACATTAGATGTCTGGGAAATGTGATCACATTCCTCAATGTGACGTCCCAGTACCAGGCGTCATGAAAAGTGGCCAGGCAACACTTCAGAGAAGCGAACAAGTAAGGAAACAACCTACTAGGAAAACTGAGTGAATTTTCCAATGTAACTTATGTCCGAAATTTAACAATCAAAACTGTGCCTAAGCAAGCCTGAAATGTAACCCTTGCAGTGAGCAAACCCCCTGTCACCCACAGCCTATCAACCCATGCACATCCTGTTTGCACCAGACCTCCATACAGTTTTCCACAAGTAACTCGTGGCACTCTTCCGACCCACTCATCTAGAGAAGCGCTCCCACTCTCATCCTCTAGCCATGAGCCATCTAGACCTTAAGAGCAATGCTGATGACCCTGACACTTTCTGAGAAGCTCTTCAGTCAGACACCAGCTTGTGTATCCAGTCACTGCCCAGAGACATTTTCATCCATCCTTAGCCCTATGTGGATGCCTGTGTGTCAAAACCACTTGCTGCCTCCCCTAACCTCTAGTTCGTTCAATTCAAGTCACACACATTTGCTTAACAACCAACAAGGTTCTTTTACATTGTGTGTTTATATATAAATTCCAGCTCTGAAATATATTTTTTCTCGTCTGTTTGTGTAACTGACTCTAGGCACTTAGAGGAATTCTATGACTATGTAATGCTTGTTGTCAATTTTAATTATCTCTTTTGAGAATGAAGTCAGTAGTAAGTTAACTTCAGTGTTTTCATTTCAATTAGATTCATCTCATGTATGTAGGTTATTCAGACAGAGGCGGAATTGCCTTTGAGTACCTTCTGTACTATCTCAACCCCTAATGTTCCCAACTGGTGACACCCAACGTGTTATCCAGGTTGGTGCTCCATTAAAATCAGACACTTACTTGGCCATGAGCCAAACTACTGTAAATCTCAGTTGTTCTTCACATTCCAACATCCCTTAATAATCATGTAACCTAACTTCAGCTAAACCTTGCATCATTTAGTGGAATCTCAATCCTTTAAGGGAGTTTATTCATAAGAGTATTTGTGGGTCCCAAATCACAGAACTCATTGTTACAAAGACATTCACATTCTGTGGTCAGTCTTGGTATGTCAATCTCTGATGTACTATGGGAAGCCCTCTGCTAGAAACACTCCACACCGAAGGGATGGCTATCCATCCAGATTGCTGTATTAGCACGTGTTCAACTTCCATCGCCTCAAGGCCGTGGAAACTTACATGGGTTTATTATCTCCCCATTGCTTACTCTTTAGCTTCAAACCAGGTACTCTTCTAGGTGAATTTAGCTTCTCTATCTTTGAATAATTGTATTTGATGCTTTATCCTTCCCAACGTGGTAGATGGTGTAAGGCTGAGGCAGAGCTCCAGCAGTCACTTGCCTATCAGACTGGAAATATATACTGTCAGTACTGTGAACTGGGGGACCAGGCCCAGCAAGCCAGACACTGAGCTGTAGTTCAACCGACGGTCATGCTACAAAGACTCTTTGGCCTAGTAATAAAAACTCCCTGCACCCAACATATTTGGGCAGAGCCTTACTCACCAGTCAAGAGATATACTAGCTTAAGTTGTAACCCATGAAATTACTCCCATCAACAAACAACCAATGGAGAAGAGAGGTGCCTCTGTATCCACTCAACAAACCCAGAGGAAGTAACCCAGGTTAACCAACCCAAATCAATGCAGGTAAGAACATTANCCCAACATATTTGGGCAGAGCCTTACTCACCAGTCAAGAGATATACTAGCTTAAGTTGTAACCCATGAAATTACTCTCATCAACAAACAACCAATGGAGAAGAGAGGTGCCTCTGTATCCACTCAACAAACCCAGAGGAAGTAACCCAGGTTAACCAACCCAAATCAATGCAGGTAAGAACATAAGTCAAGACTTTTCCCAAGGATTGGGTCAACTGTGACGTCCAGTACACCAGACCTTAAATTGTCGCCCAATTCCACTCCAGAATAGCAGTGATGTCAACCCTAGTTGTGTTCCTACTTGAGGCGGATTGAAACTGCATCCTCATCAAATGCAGTATATTGCAATTGCCCACCCAGACTTTTCATCTACCGGCCACACTGCACTGCTGAATATTTTGGTCAGCAGTGACCAATTCACCAAGGAAGGCGAGCTCCGAGGATAGTTTTTACATTGGAGATTGTATGCCAAAGCAAATATTAAATATGAATATGAAACAACACAAAAGAGTATTTTGTTACTTAAAAGAAACTAATGTATTGAAACATTACAATGCAATGTGCTTAGAATAAACAGCAGTGTGGATGAACTGGAAATATATATTGTTTATTGGCAACACTTAAAATATTTTACTACGGGTGTTATGGTGTATAAATATTTTACTACGGGTGTTATGGTGTATAAATATTTTACTACGGGTGTTATGGTGTATAAATATTTTACTACGGGTGTTATGGTGTATAAATATTTTACTACGGGTGTTATGGTGTATAAATATTTTACTACGGGTGTTATGGTGTATAAATATTTTACTACGGGTGTTATGGTGTATAAATATTTTTTTCATTCCTGTAAACACGTGGTGAACACATGTACCAAGTGATTTAAAATCTTATTTTAGCAAAACTTTTGAAATTATTTTCATGTATACATTTTTAGTTTTAACTGCCATGACAAAGATTTATTTAAATTCACAGTTAAGAAAGATAACTTGAACTTTTCTTGTGTTGAATCTTTCAGTCAAATCTTATCTCAAATATTCCCATTCTCGAATCTCTTGGATTTGAGGGATTTGATTAATTTTAGTTTCATCTGTTCCCATTTCAATATTTAATGTAATGTTCAACTCTATTTGCATTACTAAGGGATGTGACAAAATTTTTCCAATGTTGTACCAGTTTGTTTCTTGCCTAAAATTTATTGAAAAATAGCAACATTTTTGCACAGGAAGGGATGCAGTGGAACATTTCTGTTATTAGGTTCCTTGTACCATGTAGACACTAGCTCTGTATTTAAATTCTGAATCATAATGATTGGGTCTCCTGCTTAAACTTGGCAAATGTGTTTGTCTGCACTTGGTTCTAAAAACAGCCATTTTTGTGTTTAGTCTTCTGAACTATATCCAAAACAAATCCTTTTCTTTGTTGCAGGCTCTTGGAGTTTTTGGCTTGTGTCAGTTGCATGCATTTTTTGACTACCTGCGCAGCCACTTGAGCAAGGATGACTTTGAGGCCCTTTTCCGAGCCATGGTGGTCGGGACAGCATCAGTGATCGTGGTGGTGGGTGGGGCACTCACATTCACTGGTCAGTATTGGAAATACTGCAGATAAGATACTTCTGTAGTATTTTTTTTTTATACAATCAGCATTTTAGTGCTTTGCAGAGAGTGCATTTTAATTCCATATATATAAAATAAAATGATTCACTAAACATACAATTTAGGTCAGTGTTTAAAATAACACAACTCTGAAAAGGCGAATGTTAGCTTGCCTACATTTCATACTTGCATATGTGAAAGTTTATTTTTATTACAGTTTTTACTTATGTTTCAGTTAATATTGATTGTGTTAATATTAATTAATTTCAGGTTGAAGAATTATTGTTTTGTATTAACAAGTGTTTCAAGAATTTGGATGGGTTAAGAACCGAAACACAACTGATTGAACCGTGTATTGGATTGAAACAAAGTACTGTACTGTATTATCAGCCCTGTTATTTCTAATATGCCTAAGTTGATTTTTTAAAAAATAAAACGAGAACACTGTTTGATGGAGGATTCTTTTTCTGGGAAATACCGAAAAGGAAATGCACGAACAGTTGGTGATATGGAGGCAATGTGTAGTAAGTACACAAGTGTGAAGAAGAGTCAAGTGATGAGTTAAAACTATTAACAAGAATATGTCATTGGCTATAGAGCGTGAATAATAGGCTGTGCCGAAGCGCAAATAATTGAATACAAACAAACTGTTTTAAAACTTATATTTTGGCAAAATATTTTTATAATAACTGTTAGCACCATAAAGAGGGGTTTCAAATCTCTTACAATTCATAAAATTGATCATCATAAACATTTCCAGAATCCAAAGAATGCATAGGAATGGTTAAAAGTTTAACAAAAAATGCTACAAAACGTAAGAGTATTAAATGAATTGCCCATACAATTTGATGTTGGCCGTGAAATACATAATTACCACTTTAATATAATGAGTGTAAATGTTTAAAAAATTGCAAAATTCAAATACGTTCACTAGAGTTTAGATAATGAGGAATTAGAAAAAAGAAGGGCAGCCTAAAAAAGGCCAGTAAAGCCTCCTTTAATAAAATATACCTATTAAAACCTTTAATAAAGGTGAAGTATCGGCAGAGGCAGTCAAATAACCGATTAGAGCTCCATCAATTAATAAAAAATACATTTAAAATTAATTAAAATTAATTATTTATGCCCAATGAAAGAGTCGGGGGCACACAGCATATGGAAAAAAACTTAAAAATGAATCTTGGGCTGCAGATAAAACTAAACACTACATCTCTAAAAGACTGGTACACATAGTAAAGCTATAGTTTTAGTTAGACCAAAACCACTATTTAGAAAAAACACCAACTCACTGCATGCCCAAGACGACACAAACTAAGGCACACAAATATTAAAAACAATTAAAACTGACCCGATTTACACAATACTTGCGACCACGACTCACAGTTTCGTGTTTCTCAACATCACCGCCACTCAGGCGACAAAATAAATTTAATGGTTCCTCATCTCTGCACACGTCCTACGGACTGCTAAATTACAAATTAAAACATATCGGCTCCTCAGACAACTCCTGCAGGCGACGACCGGGTGTAGAATAGACTGGTTGCAAGGAATGCAAGAAATTATATTAACTTGCCCCGTTAAAAAAAAAAATGAGGATGCATTAAAGGAGGGGAAATCAAGGTTGGGAGAACAGGGGAGAAAATAGGAGGGGAGCCAAGCCGGGTAAAGAGCAAGCCACCTTGCTGAATCAAAAGTAATGCAGAAGTCTGGCACGACGAATGCTAGCGTCGCAACCCCAACCCCAAAACCTGTGCTCTGGCGACCAGTCTCTAAACATCTTGACAAAAAAAAACATTCAAACCGTACATAAATACAGAAGAATGAAGGTACATAGACATAAAGGTAAAGATCGAAGAGTCGTAGAAAAGTTCAGAAATAGCAGAGACTTGCAGGTTACATGCAGAAGTTCACATAGAACAGTTCAGCAATAATTCACAAATCACTCGGAGTGATCAGCTCCATCTTGAAGTTGTAATGACGATGTTGTCTGTGGAATCACCGGGGACGGTGGGCAGCCAGGTGGAATACCACTCAAGGTTTCAGAGCTGTCTCTTCTCGAGCACAAGGTACAGTAGCTAACAGCAGCATGGGGGGTTGTGGATGGAGAAACTACTTTTATTTACCAGTTAAGTGAAACAGTTCACATACGAAGTTCCGAGTACAAACAGGTTTTAGATAGCCAGACAAGTGCAGAACAGCACCACAGTCGTTTACAAATTAATTCATTTCTTAAAAACTTGTATCGCAACAAGAATAAATGCAGTGACCTCCCACACCGGCAGAGAAATAATCTAGCAAGTTCAAGTTTGCCGGTGTGGGGGTTAGCACCACGCCCGACGCGGCCTAGGCGAGCACTAGTTGACGACTGCTTCAGACGACTGACTTGATTCAACTGACTTCAATGGCGACAGGCACACGTATACTTGGGCTGCCACGCACGCTCTCCACACGTTATCGAAACTGTGCCGTAGGTACTAAAACTGTCGACGCAGTCTGAAAAAAGCTAATCTAATGTTGACGCTTAACAAAAACTCCAACTTTCAAAATGGCAACCGGACGCCTGATAAACGTAAACCAGCAAACGTATGCCCGATAAACAAACTGTCATGGGAAAACGAACCACCACTGCTTTTAATTTCAAACCCGATAAAAATATTATAAAGCTTAGCAAAAGGAAAGAAAATGGAGCACGTGTCCCGAAAAATAATAATAATACTGCGTCATTACAAATAATCTCAGAATCCAAGAGTTTTTTCAAAAAAGAATTATTCATGAGACAGTGGGTAACCCCAGTGTCAACCAAGGCGGAAAAATTGTGAGCCCCACAGGTGATCAACACCGTACACTTCCTAAAAGTGTGCGAGACTTTATCTTTAACTCGATTGGAAGACCCATACCGATTTCCAGTCACAATTTTTTTCCCGTTCTAGAACAGGATCTACATAAGTGCCCAAGTTTGCAGCATTGTAAACATTTTCTCTCGGACATCATACGCCTGCTGTGTTGACAATTCCTCGCTACGTGTCCCCAAGCTGCACAATTACTGTAACGCACAAAAGAACTGCGTTGCTCGACATTCTGTATATTGAAAATTTTGCCATATGGTGCAGAGTTGCAGACGTGGTCGGCTCGTACGGCAGGTGGAAAACAAGCATGGTATTCATTAGAGGTCACAAGGTGACCTTGATCCTCTACAGCAAGCTGGCATAGCTTGCTAAAATTACTTGAAGTAGAGACAAGCATGCATTGTGCACATACGGGTGGAGCCAAGTTATCAATGGTGACAGTAACTAGTTCAGTTTCGCTCATTTACAAACGCAAAGCATCATGAAATGCACAAATGTAATCAATAAACAAATGCGTCTATAGGCTCACTCTGCCTTTAAAACTAATGATAAATTCACATTCACATTGGCGCTTAACGCGCAGGCGAAACAAAGTGGGGATCACCCTGCATTTAAAGCCCACAAAGGTACCCCCTTCTAATAACATAATTTCCTCACGGAGCAACTGTAAGATAAATCCTTCACATTTTATCGTGATAGCTTTTAGGTGACTATCCTCAGTACTCAAACACAGACTAGCTATATTATTTACCGCTATAAAAAATTGCAATATGCTAACAGATTCTAAGGAAGTCAAAGGAGAAAGGTTTTGAAGGGACACTAAAAATAATTTGTCCACATTGGGCAGGCCGTTGGTGACACACCGGGACCACTCGCTCAGGGGGTTGCGCCTTCGGAAGTGGTTTATTCCAACAGTCGACCGCAGCTCGGCGCAGTTCAGCTACGGTCATGGCTTCGTCAATGTCATACTCGAGGTCCCGCAAAAAATTTACAAGTTCATCCTTTTTTAATGCGTATATGAATCCAACCTCGGCCATTGCATGCAACAAACACAAATTGCAGATATGAGGAAACAATTTAGCGCAGTGCGCGCAGAAATTATTTGTTCTGAAGCACAAATAATAGAACACAAACAAACTATTTTAAAGCTTATATTTTGGCAAAATATTTTTATAATAACTGTTAGCACCATGAAGAGGGGTTTCAAACGTCTTACAATTCATAAAATTGATCATCACAATCATATCCAGAATGCAATGAATGCATGGGAAAGTTAAAAGTTTAACAAAAGATATCACAAAACATAAGAGTATTCAATGGATTGCCCATACAATTTGATGTTGATAAAAACTTCAAATACAGAATTACCACTTAAATACAACGAGTGCAAATATTTTAAAAAATTGCAAAATACGAATACGTTTACTAGAGTTTAGATAATAAGCAATTTAAAAAAAGGAGGGCAGTGAAAAAAGCCGAGTAAAACCTCCTTTAATAAATTATATGTATTAAAACCTTTAATAAAAATTACTTAAAGGTGAAGTATCGGCGGAGGCAGTCAAATGACCCTTCAGAGCTCCATCCCAAAAATAATAATTAATTAACTAAAATTAATTATTTACGCCCAACGCAAGAGTTGTGGACACGGAGCATATGGAGAAAACTTAAATGAATCTCGGACTGCGGACAAAACTAAACACTACATGTCAAGAAGACTGGAACACACAGTAAACCTAGAGCTTTAGTTAGACCGAAACCACTATTTAGAAAAAACACCAACTTACTGTATGCACAAGACAAACACAAATTATGCCATACTATATTAAAACATTCAAATTGGCCCAACTAATAGAATGTTTGCGACCACGACTCACCGTTTCATGTTGCTGAACCGCATCGGCTTCTCAGGCAGTGAAGTAAATTAAAAAGTGCCCTGTAAGTGCTAACTTCTACAGATGGCTAAATTACAATTTTAAAACATGATGATGCTCCTCGGACACTACTGCAGGCGACGATCAGGCGTAGAATATACTGTGCCCCATTAGTGCAACCACTTATATTAACTTGCCCCATTAACAAAAAAAAAAAATGACGCATAGGAGGGGAAATGAGGAAGGGCGACTGGTGGGGGGGAATGAGGGGAGCTGATCCGGGCATAGAGATAGAGTAAGCCACCCAAGAGTCTAGAGTACTTAAGACGTCTAGCGCAACAAGCGCTGGCGTTGCAAGGCCAGTTAAAATTCTTTGTATATGTGAAGTATAATTGTAACTGCCATGGAGAAGACAATTAAGGCAAACTGGTGAAATAGTTTTACTTTACTATCAAAGACAAAGTAAGAGATCATTTTACAGGCCATAGGAGTTAAATTTATACATATCATTCTATGTAGTAGTGGTTGGAAAGAAAAGCTGTAGTTAGTTTGGACACGAGAGGATAAATTAAGAAAACTATTCCCAAGAAAATGGTGGAGAGTAATTTGCTCCAGTTTTCTTATATTTTTGAGAGATTTTTGGTTTGTGTAGTAATCACAATCACATATTAAAACAATTTTAGAAATGTTATATACAGCAATCACTAACTAGGTTGTCATCTCAAGTGTTAGTTTTGACGTGCTACAGTCTAGGAACGCGACACGTCTCAAAAAAGATAATTTTCTTTAATTCTGCACTAAATCAGGCGCAAAGGGTGCACATCTACTGTAATGGTGTGTTTAATATCTGGTGGTTAGCCCTTATGGTGCCTTTACATAGTGTCTGCGGGTAGGCCGCCGGCTTGGCACAAACTCTAGCTGCACTAGCACTGGTTTATGATTGTGGTTCTTGGCGGTGCTGCTGGCTTATCTCCCACTGGCTGTCGATAGGTGCATGTCACTGTGGTCCCAATGTCGGGTCTCCTGACCCGGCTGGTTGGTGGTGACGGCGTCTGCTGGGCGGCTCGGCGGAGAGGCTTACCCTGCTTTGGCTGGTGGTCTTCCGGCCCACTGTTGCTGGCTGGTGGAGCTGGATCTACGTCGTCGATGGGCTCGGCGCTTATTTCCGGTGGTAGGCCTTAGCGGAGGATCTCGATGACTGGGTGTACAGCCTCGGGGAGTTTCACCAGGGGACCAAATAGACGACTGGAGGGAACTGTGAGGTGAGACCTCGACAGCTGGCAGGTGGCGCGAGCTCATTCCTGGGGGGTGAGATAGCGTATGGCTGGGACAGATGGTTTAAGCAGTGGCTTGCTTGCCAGCTAGGACAGCAGCTGCCCTCCTGTCACTCCACTTACTACTCCTCCTTTGGGGGAACAGCATTTACCAGGGTATTAGATGCTACGGTTCACTTCCACAACGGGGTGGCAGGCAGCGACAACCCCAACTAGAGTGCAATTCGGAAGGAGTTGATTTTTCCTTGCCAGGCATGGCACTCCCTGCGGCGAGTTTTTTCACTGTGGAGGTAGCGGGTTAGCTGACAAGGGGAATCTAGCCTCTTCATCATGTCTCTTTCTAGTGGTTGTTGCTCTACCGCACATGTGCACCAGGTATCTTTAAGTGCCTGGTCCACAGTATGAGTGGTCGTCTAATGGGTTGTGTCTTTATGACGTCGCGAGTCCTTTTTAAGGGACAGGCCGCAGTACTACACTAAGATCGGCAAAATCAGTATTAATCCGTGGTTCCCTTCCTCTCCTTTGTGGGGTGACGCTTACAGGGGATGACTAAGCTCAGTTCACTCAAGAAAGTGGAGACGGCGGTTAAACTGAAAATGTGTTTTATTCTATCCAGAATAAGACACGGTGACCCGTACTCTCCTACTAATATAAAGTGCAGATTAACTCTCGGAAGGTAAGCAAGACAAGTGAAGGTGCCTGTTGGCTTGAAGAGCCTGGCCTGAAGGGCGAGTTTCAAGAGCACAGAGCAACAACTAGGTAGCCGTTATAACAACTAAACCCTAACTGAAGCTGGGGGTGTCCTTAAGCGACTTAAGGGGAAGTATGGGGTGTTGGTGGTAATGACAATATCAAGTTGTAAAGGGGGAACTATGACTCTTCTGGTACTGCAGCACGTGCAGGGAGAAGTTGGGCGTTGGTAGCTGAAGGTTAACTGTTGGTCTCTTGTGAGGAGAGCGGTAGAGAGCAATACTGAGCAGATAGCTCCAGTACACGAGGTGGTGGAGCGAGTTGCTGGAATCCAACTGCCGTTTTTCTGGCGGTACGGGACATATATTCCCCTGTGCTGAGGGTGTGTCTCTGGTATCTTTGGCCTTCGGGTAGCTTCGGTGGGAATGGTTCTTTTCCTGTAGGCAGAGCCGTACTATGGTGCTATCTCTTGGGGGCGGCTGGAATCCAGCCTCGCTGCTGTGCAGGTTTCATCGACTGCATGAGCTCAGGTGCAGTTTCACTGGCGTGGTTTACTTCTATTTTCTCATTTCAGTGGATTTTATTTAAGGCGGGGGCTATTTAATATACTCTTCCTTCGGGTGCATTTCGGCCTCCAGGCGTCCACCTTATTATAGGAGAAGTAATGTTAGCTTGGGTAGCAGCTGTTCAGGGTTGTATCACTGTAGGACACATGGCGCGCACGTGATGATATGCAGTTGTAGCAAAAAGTGTAGCATTCTATTTATGCATCACATGTCGGTATATTGATGTGTTAAAAAGCAAATGTAATTGCATTATATTTAAAATATATAATTATTGCAAACTTGAGGCTATTTAGCACTGATGTTGCATGCAATGCTTTAAACATTGCTTGAAATAAAAAATTCAAATATGTATATATGGTATGAACATATTTTAATAAAGATGTAAATAAGATGCGTCACACTAAGTTTAATAAGGTTAGAAGTTGTATTTTATTGATGTACATGTCAAACTCTCATCTACTGAAATCCTGGATGTATAGAAATTTTTGACATTCCCCTTAAAAGGATTGTTGTGGGAAATCTTAAGTGATGGGACTGAAAGGCATTTCAATCGATGCAATATCTGATAAATGATAAAAGCGAGTAATTTTATCATTATTTATGTAAGAATTTTGCCAGGACCGCTGAAAATTAACGGTGGATATGGTTTATTGGTACATACATTTTTGGTATGTCAAAAGTAGTTTCCCTGCTCATTCATGGATGAACCATTTTATTTGATTGAACTGATGCTGTAAGTGTTCTATAACGAAAAAAACTTAAATTGGTGTCATTAAGGAACAAAAATCAAGATCAGCATAATGACAAAACAAGATTATATGGTGAATAGCGATAAAACAGAAATAATACTGATATGCTTGTTAATAGACTACATAATATCATAATAATATCATAGTTGACATCAAATTCAATTTTTCATTCCCTTTAGAAATGTTTTACTGAATACAAGTCTTTAAATTCTATTTCTTACTAATTTTAGTGAATACAGTGGAATCTCGATAATTCGTTTTTCAGTGGACCAATAAGAAAACAAAAGCATGTAGGAATTAATGTTTGCGGACTTGGATTTTAGACTGAGAAATATCGTATATAACCTCAAAATGCACGTTATTTTAAACCAACAGCTTAAAGATGCTATTAAAAACAATTTATATCAATTAATTTATTAATAAATATTCACTTAAGATTCAAAATTTCATTTTTCTTGATATTCAGAAAAATTTAATTTTTTATTTATAGGTATTAATATTTTTGACAAGTGCTCCTTCGCCAGCCAAGCCATACTTAATCCCTCGGTTAAAATTACCACAACTGATTTATTTTTGTTAAGTTTTGCCAATCATTACTTGCAGAGTCTTTTCAAACCTTAACGATTCTAACCAAACCCGCAGATGAAGGTTTCCAATAATAATGTGTGTCAAAATACATCCAAGCCTCATTCCAAATCCGTTTACAATAATAAGACCATAGATCATTGAATAATGTGTCATAGATTGTGTGATTCGTTTTCATTGTGGCCAACCTGGAAATGCAGTAAACACTCAAGAAAAATAAGAATACGCAATGGTTTCTCATTGTTGACAACTACGAATGCAGTAAAGGCATAAGAAGAAGTATAAGAGTAGTCCATATAACATGAAAAACTCTGGCGGGATGTAAGCAATACTATCGATAGCACCAGTTGTCAATTATCCGTATTGTTTTGCATTCACGTAGTGTTAAAAATTGAATGATGTGCACAATCTTTGCGAATGTACCAACAGGAAATACAGTAAACATAAATAACTGGAACGAATCATGGAAAATCCACTGTATTTCACAGCTAAACAATTGTTCCGAATATGTTTTGGCTTTCGGACAGAATATCTGATTTATGAATGCTGTAAATTAATGCTTTAAGAGTCTTTGCATGCAGGTTTTTAAAACATTCTTTATATAGTATATTTGTCGGGACCGTCCAAAAAAAAACAATTGTTATGGAAAAACTGAATAAACGGGATCACAGCAACGAGGTTCCCTGTAAATGTTTAAATATGTACAGTCGACTCTTGATTCTAAGACCCCTGGAAGAGCAACCCTCTCGAAATGACCCTTTTTTGGGGAACCATGAAACAATTTTCCAATACAGGCAGTCCTCTACTTTCATACATAATGTGCTCCTGAAAATGTGTGTGAAAGTTGAATTGTATGAAATTTGACATATATACGCGTGTAATAAGAGGGATTCTGTTCCAAAGTTACAAGAAAATTGAAAAAATTATTAATTTTGGTATAAAGATAATATATTTAGTTGATAAACATGTTAGTTTTAACAAGTATTTCGTTAAAAATCACAAATAAATATGTATGTGCAATACTTTCTTGCCCGAAACGTTAATTTTCAACACCTGTATACATATTTGATTGTAAGTGCTATGTGAATAAATAAGGTAATTAAATATGCTTTCTACTTTCTGTAAAATTGTTGTGCAAATGTAACAATTTATTTTGTAGGTTGTACAAACTATGTAAAAGTTTTTCAGAGATTTGTATATTATTTTAACAGAAGCATTTTTGTATTGTGACAGTATGACAGTCATATCTAAACATTCATAACATGATTGGCGAAAGGCTGGAAAACATGGCAGGCAGTGTTAGATGGCTACTAAAAGTGCTATATCAATATGTTGGTAGGTTGCTAGATGCATGAAAGACCAAGTCGGCCGTATGAAAGTTGATTTAGAGGTGTTAAAATGTCATGTATGAAAGAGCAAGTTGTACGAATCTCGAATGTATGAAAGTCGAGGATTGCATGTAATGACCCTTTTCCCGGGAACTGTGAAGGTTCGTAGAATCAAGAGTTGACTATATGCATTTTTGTTAACTATATAGACTATTTAAAAAAATAAAAACAATATCAAAATTTTAAAATGAAATAGAACTAAAACAAAAAACCCATAAAATCTTGTCTGTAGAATTACTACTACTCTTGTTTCATAATATTCCAGAAGTTGGTAAAAACAAATAGGGAGAAAGTAATTAAGGTTGTAGCCTGTCATGTGTTCAATAAATAGTTTCCTTTATTGATTTTGAGGGACTAACAAACTGATTAATTAGGGCAGGTGTTGAATGTACACTGTATGTCTTTATTGCAGGAAAAATTTCTCCATGGACGGGTCGGTTCTACTCGCTGCTAGATCCATCGTATGCTAAGAACCACATTCCTATCATAGCATCTGTATCGGAGCATCAGCCTACATCATGGTCTTCATTCTACTTTGATCTTCAGATCTTGGTGTTCCTCTTTCCTGCTGGCCTTTATTTCTGTTTCTCACGTCTGTCTGATGCCAATATTTTCCTCGTGCTTTATGGTGTTACCAGCATATATTTTGCTGTAAGTGATCAATATATAGAATTATGTGGCTACTACAGTAGAACCCGGTTATAACATTTCTTAAAGACCCCAAGAAATGTCAGTGATAAGGGACGACTTTATAAGAGGGTAATTTTGTATTGAAAAACATGTTTGTGGACTATGAAAATGCATCTCATAAAACTGGTAAACGTTATAAGAGGGTATGTAATAACAGGGTTCTACTGTATTAGATATGTTGAGTAATCTGAATTCTTGGTTTCCAAAGAGTCTTAGGATTCAAGTTTTGTTTAATAAAATTTCATCGTTTTTTATTTTTCATTACTAAATGTTGGACCAGCCAGGTAAGAAGTCTGTTTGTGTATAAGCTAGTGATGCCAGTGGTTTTAGACTGGATAATGTTCTAAACTGAGTACAGTAAAATCTTGTTATAATGTACATGAATAAAGCCTCCACTTTTATACTTTGTATTATAAGTACTCTATACCAGACATGCTGTTTTAACGGATTTTATCAATTTTAACGAATTTTTAACTCTAGGAAAATCTCTATGAAATAATTCTAATATATACCACTGAGGTGTACAAAACAATTTCTTGCAATCTTTTATATCTCGACTATGTTGTATACTTGTTATGCCATAACTAATGTTTAAATAGCATGTAAAATATCTCTAAAACTATTATTACGTGTAACAAAACTATACGGTGCAAAGAAATGTGAAAAAGTCTTGTCCAAAGCTCCTAGAGAGCAGTAATACCATTGCACCTCCATTTACCCAAATATATTACGTTCAAAACTGTGAAATTCTATTTTCACAACGAATATCCATGCGTGATTTATGAATTAATAACCGACAAGTGTCATCTACAAAACGTTTGATCGTATTTCAATTCAAAGTAGCGATACGTTAATAAACGTAAAAAGTAAACAAACTTTTTTTTTTATGTGGCAAAGATATTGTGTGCGCACACAGCACTTTACTCAAAATAACTGCTACGTGCATGCAACAGTTTCACTGACATGTTTGTTTAAAGATTCTTGCAACGGAGGTGAATAATTTAGTGAAATATTTTGGACATACGCCATTGCTGCAATAGCATGTCCAAAATATTTTGCTAAATTATTCACTGGCGGGGGTATACAGTTACCTACATATTTCTGTTCCTGGCTGTATGATCACGTGCAAAGACCAAGGCCATTTTCAAAAAGAACCTTCATGGCCATTTTTGCGCACGCAATCCGAATTTGGTGACTGTTTAAAACATTTATAACATGGGCTCTATGAAATTATAGCACCAGTAATTATTTTTATTAATAAAATTAATATGTAATTACAAAAAAGAATTTTGATTAAAAAAGTGAGGATAGGATGGTACTTCCTAAGATATGAAAATGCATAAATTATATCCAGCAAACATGATGTAATGCTCGGTTTGCAAATACACTCTGTTTACTTATTCCTGAAGTTTACTTTGGAAAATCACACTACTTACCCAACAAATAACATTATAGGAAGTTTGTTTTATCTTTTGAAATAAATTATTTCAGTACCAAATCTTTTTTACTAGGGATGAGTAGAGTACACATTTTTCCCCCAATTCTTATTCAAAGTTAGATTTCTCATTTTTGATCTCGATTCATAGTATTTAGAGTATTAAAATTATAATTTGCAATGTAATATTTAAAGTACACATAACATTAATTTTTTTGTAAATGGTGAGTACAGTGATATTATTGATTGAATCATAAGTAGTTATGTGTAAACTTATGAGAAGTGATCTCACTGGGAAAATGTTTGATTAAAACAACTTCTTGGCTTGCGGATGAAGTTGATTTTTAAAAGATTGACACATTGTGCTTTTTAAGAGTGTTGCAAATAAAAATACAAAGGAAAACCTCTTTGTGATGACACTGAAGGGACCTATTTTAAATGTGTTTATGCTAAAGTCAAATCTGAATTAAAATATTGTAATGCATTGCTGCATTAGTATAAAATGTACCGATTCATTTTTTAAATTTAAGTACACTATATCAAATTTACCTTTGAAAAAAAATTATCTTTTGCTGGGTGGTTTTCCCCGGCTTCTATGTTATGTATGAAGTGTGTATCTTGGTTGGTTGAACATTTTCAAGTTTTCTTCAACTTTTTATCCCTTCTTGCCAGCTCTACACAATTTTTTTTATTTAAAGCACGTGCGTTTTTAACTTGCACCAACTTTTAAACAAATGGTTATTACCTTGGTTGGGACGTGTTGAAAGTTTATTTTATTAGTAATATTACTAAAACTTTATGTATTTTTAACTTGTCACAGCTTTTTCAAATAGATGCATATTTTACATGCATGTAGAAAGCCAACTATGTAAAAAAAAAGCCCTAAAATTATGTTCAATACGTGAATGGAAGACATTGCGGAAAAAAAGCTGTTAATAATGCGGGGAAAAGTTAATAAGTCATAGATTGGGACGACTGCATACGCACGCCAGTGATATAGCTGACAATGTGGCACTTAAACATGTCTGCCAGCACTAGTGGTTTGGAGAAATGGCCAGCCATTGTGTTTACATTGCTTTGATGCACACAAAAAAAATTTTGTGTTCATTTTATGTTAATAAAAACGCTGCAATTCTAACTTGAAATAAATAAAATTAAACGCTATGTTTAAGCTACAATCATATGTAATTTATTTTTATCGCTCATTGCCGTTTGTTACGAGAACTTCACATTTACCTATGTAATTAATTTCCGTAAATGGTGGTAAAAATTGCTTTATTATGTGTTTTGGCAGAGACCAGGTTTGTTTACATTTTCTTGTAGAGTATTTCGCTGTATGGAATATTCAAGGAAGGTTTTGTTGTATAATTTAATGTACAGTGCATTATTTTTATGCCAAGTAATTTAGGTACTCAGAGAATCAACTTTATTGGTACTCTGTACTCAGTACTCATTTTAATGGGAGAATCGACGGAATCAAAGAATTTATTTGACCCATCCCTATGTTTTATTTATCCCCAAAAAGCACTTGTAAATGATAGCACTTGGTAAAGCATGCCGCTCGATGTAAATACAGTGAAACCTCTATTATTCATTTTTCATGGGACCTACTGATAAAAACTCTGTATGCTGGAAAACTCAACATGTGGACCACTCTCCTCCTCAAAAAGTAAAACCTAACCTCAAAAAAAAATATTTATTTTCATCCTTAGGTATATAGTGACTTGATTGCGTACAGGCAATGCAAATCAAAAGCATCACATGCTTCTGAAAATGGTGGCACTGAGTCCTCCGAGACCTGTGTATCTTCTGCTTCTTCTTCACTGCTTTCTGGAGTTTGAACTTCAGCACACAATTCGACAACAGTCTGGACACCACGCGTGGCGAGTTCACCGTCACATTTTACGTATACATCAAAGTTGACGTCCGGCTCATTCAACTTTTTCCAGTTTGCTTGAAAGTTCGTTTCATCATCTGCCACAGCTTCAGTGTGTGCTGTTATCTCTTGACCGATTCCACACTTGCCGAAACAATTGGCAATTGTTGTAGTTCTTATCTTCTGCCATGATGCTGTAGTGTAGTGGATGGCTTGAAGCAGATTGATTTTCAGTGCTGCATTCTTGTCACCCTTCTGCGAATCCAGCAGGCAAATAACTTTTCGGACAAGCATTTTTCTGTATTCATGCTTGAAGCACTTGATAACCCCCATATCTAATGGCTGCAACACACTAGTGTAGTTAGGCAGGTAAAAAATCGCTTTCACATTTTTTAGAGATGATGTGTCTTGAGGATGCGTAGCACAATTATCCACAAACAGTAGGCATTTTTGGCAGCCAGCACCCATTGCACAGTCATGTGAGCGCAGAAATGCACAAAAAAATTTATATGTCATACGTGCCTTTTTATTTGCATAGTACTTTACTGGCAGAGTTTTAATATTTTTAAAACACCTAGGTTTTAAGACTTTCCAAAGACAGTTGGTTTAAGTTTATCACTTCCGTCACTGTTGGCACACAACAAACAGTGATACACTCCTTTGCGTTTTTTCCACCTATGCAAGTTTCACCTTTCATGGATAGAGTTCTGTCAGGTAAACGGTTGTAGAACAAGCTGGTTTCATCAGCGTTGTAAATGTCCCATGGCTCGTAACCTTTTGTTAGCTTGGATATTCTTGTCTAGCCACTGGTTTGGAGGCGAATTTTACACAGTTTTTTAAGTTTGACATGTAAAAATCAATTTTTTGAAATTATATTTTACTCCGCTAAAAATTTTGTTGCCCGCTAAAATGTATATTTGTTTGCTTAGTGTTTTTAAATTTCGTCAAATGAAACGGAAAGTCTGCTAAGTTGACAACACTCACCATCTTGTGTGACAGTTGATATCACTGCATTGCTGTTAAAAAAAAGTTACAGGCGTAATTTTATCTTAATTGAATTAGTCCTGAAAACATACTGTGCCCATTTAATGCTTGTAATTTACATGGTTATTTACCGTACTGACCTAAATAATTACGTTTCCTTTGTGGAGCCAGAGTAAAGTTCAAATCCGTTCCGTCCATTAATAATGTTTGGTTCTGGTCCGTAACACATCCAACATACATGTGTGTTTGCGCAATTTTCGTGTGCTTACTTGAAACAAAGAAGTGCCTGCAATTGTTATGTTTTACCTGCTTTTCGACGTAAGTAATTTAAAACAAATAGTGATTGAATCATCAAAAATAAATTACGTATTAGTTAACAATTGCAACGTTTCACGACAACTAGTTGTGTACACTAGCATTTGAGGTTAGGGCGTTTCTGTTTACCTGCTCTTGGCGCTACTGAATTTTGGTAGTACCAGTTTTAAGATAGTTATTCCACAGATAAACAATTGTTACGAATATATTTTGGTTTTCGGACAGAATATCTGATCGATGGATGCGGGTAAATTAATGATTTAAGGTCGTAGCATGTTGGTTTTTAACATTGTTTATATAGGATATTTGTTGGGATCATCCAAAAAAAATAGACTGATACGGGAAATTGACATAAACGGGAACTCAACGAGGTTTCACTGTGTATATAAGGTTACTTTTCTTTCATAGCCATTTCTTTGTGATGAGGAGAATACTGTTTCATTTTTGAGATTATTTAAATGCATCTTATTTTCAAGTCAATTTCAAGGTATAATTTTCAAGTCACTTTTTTGGGCATGTTGAATTTAAGTGCATCTTAATTTGGGGCAGCTTGTATTTGATGAATTACATTAGGAGTCTTATATTGGAAGGCATCTTGAATTGAAATAACTTATAGTTGAGGTAATTTTACTTTAGGGTGTCTTATTTTTGGAATCATCCTATAAGATGGGCGTTTTTTTTTTTATGTAACAAATTATAGCAGATATTGTAAATTTTAGCATTTATAGCATTTGCTATAAATTGCACCTGTAGTAATTCTAAGGAACCAGGAGCCAACTCATTATCTTCAGTGTTTCCTTCAAGGATATTAGAGTCCATCTTCCTCTTTGTTCGTACCTAGAATGAAACAAACGAATACGTCACACGAAAAATACCATGTGTCTCATATATTTATTTATCTAATGCTTTCTGGGGAGATCATTATTGGTGTACTGTTAACGCTTTCTAAATGGGNGTGTCTCATATATTTATTTATCTAATGCTTTCTGGGGAGATCATTATTGGTGTACTGTTAACGCTTTCTAAATGGGTTGTCTGGTGCGTACCTGGCCACCCTATGGTCATTCCTGTGTGTGCAGAGTGGGTCTCTTCTTTATATGTTGAAGTTTTCTCTTGACCACATGCATTGTGTCTGGCCTAGCCCATACATTGGCTGCTTTTTGACATGTGTGGGGTAATGTCAGGGGTATAGTAGGTATTGTACCTTTACAGGGTGTGATGGTGCGTCTGATGTTAGTTCTGGCACCAGTAATGTGCATTCTGTCTGGCATCACTGTATCCACCATGCTGAGTACTTATATGAAGCAGGTGGACCCTGTGAAAAATGTTGACAAGAAAGCCAAAAAGTTCGAGAACAACNCATGCTGAGTACTTATATGAAGCAGGTGGACCCTGTGAAAAATGTTGACAAGAAAGCCAAAAAGTTCGAGAACAACTACGTCATGAAGAGCGAGGTGAGTCTTGTTTTATGCTCTTTCATTTGTGTGTGTCTAAGATTTTTGTGTTCTGTAGNCATGCTGAGTACATATATGAAGCAGGTGGACCCTGTGAAAAATGTTGACAAGAAAGCCAAAAAGTTCGAGAACAATTACGTCATGAAGAGCGAGGTGAGTCTTGTTTTATGCTCTTTCATTTGTGTGTGTCTAAGATTTTTGTGTTCTGTAGNTACGTCATGAAGAGCGAGGTGAGTCTTGTTTTATGCTCTTTCATTTGTGTGTGTCTAAGATTTTTGTGTTCTGTAGGAAAGTGACTTGTATTCTTAAACAAAGTAAAGAGCCACTATTCCTTGCAAACCTGCATAAAAGTGTTTGTACAACTTAAAAGTTTTACCAAAATTTAATCTGTCTGGGACAAAATGAATTATTGTCAGTGCTGTAAATATGTGTATTTNCAATATGAATTATTGTCAGTGCTGTAAATATGTGTATTTTTAATTTTAAATGTAATGAAAATTTTAATTGTTTTATGGATCCATGTACAACGCACACATTATATATATATATAAAGATGTGCAATTCTTACATGAAATTACTGTTTTGTCAAAAACTGAAGGCTGGGAAATGGTTAGCCTTATCACAATCTTGAAGGAACTGTTATTGGATACTGGTTGAGGTTTCTTTCCCCTGGTTTGCAGTGAAGAAGGAAAAGGGAAGGGATTGCATGAGTGGGTGCTATACTCAACTTACTAATTTTGGTTACATTGATACATGGCTCATATCCTTTTCCCATGTAATTTTTTTTCCTTTTGGTATTCCTTAGAAATGCTGTCCACCACAGGTTAAAGTGCAAGTAGGTGGGATAGTTAGGTAAGCCTTTTTCTTTCGTTTTTAAATATATTGAATTTTTTATTTGGTTTTTAAATTTTTATAACACTAAAACTAACTTTTACTGGTGCCCCTTAACCCTTTCCTGACTGCCCATGTGTGCCTCTGTCTTGATTCCTAACAGAGTTGGGCCAAACTGTCTGTCAGTGCATCCACATGAGCAGGCCAGGGTATCTAGGCAGACCGTTTTGTGTTGAGGCATGGTGGTGGGCTCCTGTTTCCACTGCCAATCACCGGTCAACATATGGTGCGTCCCAATACCAGCTGGCTGGGACTCGTGCCTTCATTGTTACGTCTGTGGGGGGGGTAAATAGGATCTCTGGCATCCCAATGTTGTTGGTCTTCTCCCTCGCTAAGCCAGGGGCTTTTCTTTAGCTCTTGGACCTATTTGCAGTACTCACCACCTGTCTTACCACTTGTCCAGTCGTCGTTGGTGGTGGCACTTGGGTTTCTGTGGGCGGGGCTCATCTTCTGCTGCCATAGGAGGAAGGGGTCAACGTGACCCAGGCGGGCTAAACCTCCTCCCTGTCGACAGTTCTCTACACCAGGACCCAATGCGACCTCTCTCCAGTCACCTTAGTGGGTGGCCCGAACAAGGACTGCTGGAGCTGTGGTGGAGGCGCTATTGCACGCTGTCGTGCACTCTGTGCACAATCTCTAATTTTGGCATACTCTGTGTATCCAGTCCTAGAGCCAGACGGGCCTGGGTCCGCTCGGTAACCTCAGCTTTATGCGTGCCCTGTGACAGGTGGAGTACGGCATGACCCTGAAGGGTTTGGGATCAGGAGTGATGGTCCTTAGAGTGTTATGTGATCACAGTCTCTTTTCTCTTCCATGGTATTGTGTAACACAGATTAAGTCTGTGTATAGTTCTTTGGCTCTGTGAATCTCTCTGGCAGAAAAGCGGTGATGAGCATCAAGCATCCAGAACATTATTGTGGTTGGCCGGCAGTAGTGCTCGGCAGTCCCGCCGGTAGGTTTCCCTATTCAGCGGTCCGTCATCAACTCCTGTGTGGTAATGAAAGTACAGGTGACCCTCCTCCGCCCTCAGGGTGCAATCCCCTGCACTTGAAACTCGGATGTGGGTTTTCGAAGACGTTAAATTTACTTCAACTCATATTGAGAACTCTTGGTCATCACTCAGGGATAACATGGGGTACAACACATATCCAGAGGTTCTCTTACCCAAGGAATATAATAGGTAGGGTGCCCTCCTCCAACAACAATAGATACAGGTTTGGTTTACCAGAGAGGTTTATTGTAAATGGGAAACAACAAACTTCCCGAGCCTGTACCCCAGGGATGACCCCAGGATCTGAATCCTAGCACCCAGTGCACGAGTATCAGTCTTGGTTTGCTGTGACGAAGTCTATCAACGTGAAGGGTTAGTAATGGCCTTCAAGATATTTGACTTTAACTTAAACAGGTTGACTTGTGCCTTGATAAAGTGGAACAGTCAACAAAGCGGTCTCAGTTTATGTATTGAGTTACTATGGGTGCATTGACAGAGCGCTAATGCGATCCTGAGCAACAGGGCGTAAGTACTTAGCTGGTTGGCCGTGGCACAGCAGGGGAGAGGCAGGTAATGACCNATGCGATCCTGAGCAACAGGGCGTAAGTACTTAGCTGGTTGGCCGTGGCACAGCAGGGGAGAGGCAGGTAATGACCTACTACCGGCTGGCTCGGACCCCTGGGAGTCTGCGACCTCTAGCGGGAGGCATCTGTGTGAGAGTGGTTGCCCATTGTGGTACCAGAGGTCCTTGGGAGTCTGAACCTGAAGTGTTTTTTGTACAAATATCTCAGGATTTGTGTATAGTTTCTGGCTATTTATTGGTGCTTTTAGCACAAAAAGTGTAATTTTGACAGCGTCATTTTGTATATATTTGTGTTTGTATAGTTATTAATTATGTAGATGTTAACTTCTATACATGTTTCTTTAAGTAACATTATAATAAAGCAAAGTAGGATTAAAATTTTAAGTCCGCACTTTTCTTTCACTTGTTGGAACAGATTATCAATATTGACAATCTCTTTGTAACACAGTGATATTCACATCTTATCCTGCCAGTCTGGTAGTTGTAGTTTATTTTCATGACAAATGTAGTTGATGGGATATTAGTAATCCTATAACAGTGTTAGATTTAAGTGCTTCAGCAAAATAGTTGGTGTTTAATGTATGCTCAGTTTTTCATTCTACATATTAGTGAATACCAGTATGTTCTTGTTACAGATTGCTACTGTGTTTGTAGCTGTGATGTGTTTTCTGTTGGTATCGTACACATTCCACTGTACCTGGGTCACTTCAGAAGCCTACAGCAGCCCTAGTATTGTGCTGTCTGCACGCTCCCATGATGGGTCTCGAATAATATTTGACGACTTCAGGGAAGCATACTACTGGTTGCGCATGAACACCCCTGAGGTATTCACATTTATTTATTTTGTAGGTTCTTTGCAATATCATAATACTGCTTATAGCATGTAGCAGTGTTGTTCAGCCTACAGCCAAAGTCCCGTGCCTTAAAAACTTGCATACTACAAATTTTGAAATAGTGCTGCTGCATTTCCATAAGTTTTGATAAGGGTATTTATTTGCAAACATATTTACTACATAAGGCTCTNTGAAATAGTGCTGCTGCATTTCCATAAGTTTTGATAAGGGTATTTATTTGCAAACATATTTACTACATAAGGCTCGGCTTCACCCCTTTTACAGAATTTTTTTGTTTTCGAACCATATTTTTGGGTTTGTAGTAATGTAGAATGTACAATTATAGAAAATTTACATTTTAAGAGTTGTTTTAATATTTTTGTACATAATTTTAATTGTGTTTTATCTGCTTGTTGTAAAAAGTCAGGAACATATTTACGTATATTTTATCAATAAGTTCCTGCTTTTTTCAAGCAGGNTGAAATAGTGCTGCTGCATTTCCATAAGTTTTGATAAGGGTATTTATTTGCAAACATATTTACTACATAAGGCTCTGCTTCACCCCTTTTACAGAATTTTTTTGTTTTCGAACCATATTTTTGGGTTTGTAGTAATGTAGAATGTACAATTATAGAAAATTTACATTTTAAGAGTTGTTTTAATATTTTTGTACATAATTTTAATTGTGTGTTATCTGCTTGTTGTAAAAAGTCAGGAACATATTTACGTATATTTTATCAATAAGTTCCTGCTTTTTTCAAGCAGGNTTATCTGCTTGTTGTAAAAAGTCAGGAACATATTTACGTATATTTTATCAATAAGTTCCTGCTTTTTTCAAGCAGGAAATAACACACAGTGAAAATTAGATACAAAAGTATTAAAACTAATAAATTGTAATTTTTTCATAATCAAACATTTTCAATAATACCTCTGAAACTGAAATTATGACACTAAAACGAAGAATGTCTGCATAATAGGTGTAGCCGAACCTTAAGGNAATAATACCTCTGAAACTGAAATTATGACACTAAAACGAAGAATGTCTGCATAATAGGTGTAGCCGAACCTTAAGGTGTGGTAGTATTGTTATGAAAGGTTATAATTAGTGTACTTTGCTTTTTGTCAGTATGCTAGCAACAATATTCTGAAGAAGTTAGGCTAAAAAAATGTTCAGAATTCTACAGCACAAAAATGTATGTACAGAGATTTACAGAAAAATTAAAAAATATAGTGCCTCAAATTTTTTTTTAATACAGTGTGTAAAAATTTTTAATTATTTTGTAAAATAAATTTTCANAAAAAATATAGTGCCTCAAATTTTTTTTTAATACAGTGTGTAAAAATTTTTAATTATTTTGTAAAATAAATTTTCAGGATTCAAGAGTAATGTCGTGGTGGGATTATGGCTACCAAATAACTGCAATGGCAAATCGGACTATCTTGGTAGACAACAACACATGGAATAACACCCACATATCACGAGTTGGCCAGGCTATGGCATCCTCAGAAGAAAAGGCTTATGAGATTATGCGTGAACTTGACGTTGATTATGTGCTTGTTATATTTGGTGGTCTTACTGGATATTCTTCTGATGGTATGTATTAGTGAGAGTTATGTTATGTTGGCATATACTCTTCAATTATATGTCCATTTTTGTATAAACTGATTCTCCTACCTGTATCAACATAACATCCCTACTAATTTTGTTGGCCCTTCTGTACTAAATTGGTGTACTGTGACACCAAACGAAATTGCCATGGAAACATGCTTTTATTATGTGTACGTATTTAGACAACACTTTGGTCTAGTAAATAGGATATTATAAGCAATTATTTATCCTTTTCTTTACCTATTTTTTTAATTTTAAACGTTAAGCATATTTTTTTTATTCTTTCCATTGAAAATTATGCCAAGTGCACACATTTTTGGTTATGATAACATGTGATACATTATATAATTTATTAATTAAATTTGTGTATATTTCGTAGAGAATAGCAGTTTTTGTTGCATAAATAGAAACACTACTGACTATATTGAATAAAAATTAACGTGGCTTTAAGTTTAGTTGTTAAGAAATTTTAATGAATGTATGGGCAGGAGCTCCATTTCTTTTAGAGACGACAGCTCTGTTATTTGTGCATAATTGCTAGGAAACAAGATGGCTTCTGCACTCATGTTAGTTTGCTAAAAATCACAAAATAAAATCAATTTAGAACATTTAATTTTATCAAATCAACATACTGCGTGCAGTTAAACCACAACATGATATGACCAAGTGCACGCAAGTCCTCTGTTTTACTAACAAGCTTTGTATACGTACATATTTCATCTCCCAGTTCAAGTTCAACCTTCCTACGGGAATACAGTACTTGAATACAGACTTATAACAACAGTTTGATTAACAACAGCTTCATGTACAGGAACGGTCTTCCAACATGTATCACGAGGATCCAAAGCAGACAGGTCCGTAAAAGAAAGATTAGGCATATTATGGTCTCTCTCCCCCCCCCCCCCCCCCCNATCAAGAAGGGAAGCTGTTGCCTAGCCAAAAAAAAAAAATGTCCTTTCAGCCACACGCGTTTGCTGGCGATCATAGAAAATTTATCAACATTGTTTGTCACTTTAAATAGTTGTTGCACCTATTATCACTAGTTTTTCAAAGCAAATGATTTAGCCTGAAAATATTATATAATTCATTTTAATGGAGAATTGTTATTTGAAAAGATGTCTTATTTTATGATTGAAGGTCGATTTTCTCATATAGTGAGAACATAATTGTATCTGGTGAAAAATCAACATGATTTTTAAGCAAAACATTAATTTAACTTAGTGGACAGCATCTTTGTGAATAAAATGAAATACCCAGAAGCATATATTTGACCTCCTCTTGTTGCCAAAAATTGTTTGAACATCGAACAACTTGTATCACTAATGTAAAGTTAATTTTCAGTAACTTATTGCAAGGAAATCGGAGTATTTAATTTCAGTGAACACTCATCTTTGGAATAAACTGATATTCTGTAACGGCTTATTCAGCATCTTTTGTCATATAATAAAGGTTAAGCACTGAGCCCAAGTGCAGCATAACTTGTGACAGGCAAAATCAGTGGACTTGGTTTTGAATGATTAATTATTAAAGACCATGAAGAAATAAATTTTAATTGCCTTATTTATTCATTCATTTCCGTCTCAAAATTACAATTTTTTAGCAGTGAAATATAATTAATTGCTTTAAAAGACAGGCATTTGCCACACGTGCAAGGTGTCGCCAACATGTGTAGATAACTGCGAGGAGAGGTACTTCACCTTCTCCGTCTTGACTGCTGTGAACACACTGCCCATCAATAATCTCTCCGTGCGCTCTTAGCCGCTCAAGTGCATGCAGGACATTCAAAATTTGGCTTGCATTCGGTGTCATTATTTTCATTTTCATACGGTTTGAAAATTTTGGGTCAGTTTGCATTTGGTGTTGGGTTACGATCATTTATATACAGTATTTTAAGATTCTTTATTTAAACAAGTTGAGGTGAAATGTTTTTTAATGTATTATTTACAGTAATACTAATACCGTAATACATTTTTTTACAAAATTCACATTTTTATTGTTTTTACTAGTTAAACTTTTCCACAGGTAATTTAAAGCTCTCCTGATACTCAACTTGAAGTCTCAATGAGCTTAGAAGTTATATTTTATTGATGTACATATGGAAACCCTCATCTACAGAATTCCCGGATGTATGGAAATTTTTTGACAGTCCCCTAAAAAATTATAGATAGTNATATGGAAACCCTCATCTACAGAATTCCCGGATGTATGGAAATTTTTTGACAGTCCCCTAAAAAATTATAGATAGTGAGTCCACTGTAATTAAAATTCACCTCTCAAGTGGCTATTTGCTTTAATTATATTTAAATGGCAGTCTGCACCTTGTCCTTGCTTGAGTACAGGGGCCATTCTGTCTCTCAACCGTACGGTCACAGTTACCAGGGTCGCTGGATGCTAGGTACCTCTGGCTCTATCCAAGGATTATGAGGTTTGGGCATCTTAGTAGGTGGGGAGATCAGTACTCTAGAAATGGCTGGCTCTACTGGTAACATGTGCCTGCGTTTGCTTTGGACTTGATCTTGTTCGGCTGTGTAGATATATTGTACGCCTCGGGTTTTGTTCGTTCAGGTGCGGTCCACGGGCTGCAGGCACCTGGGGTTATGATGGGTGATTGGAAGAGCCTAGGACGATATTGAGGTTCGTTGACTTGCTGCTGCTGTGCAAACTGGGGGAACTCACTCTTCTTTTTGTACAGCACTGGAGGTCCTTGGGGCGTTGACACACTGGTTTATTGTCTTGCAGCGACTTTACCCTTACTTTCTCCCCCTCGCTTGGAAAAAGGCATCAGCAGGGGTGGAGGTTTTGGGGAGTGCTACAAGGATCTCTCAACTGCAACACAGAACTGTAAAAGTGTTCTCCTCCAATAGAAGATCAGGATCGGGTAGGTGCCTTGCCATCCCTCGAACCTCCGTAGCTGACGGTGAATTGTGGTGGAACATACAAAAATTGATAGGTAGGCTCATTGTTTATCCTTTACCTGTCTGTGCCAGGATCCCAGTTACTCACACCAACCCTCCAATTCCAACACCTGGCGGTAAATCACAGTGGCATGCTGTATTTCTGAGGGTAGTGACAGTAACTTGGAATTAACCTGTGTGTGATCTAGTGCCGACGTCTGGGTACCATGCATCACAGTCATTAGTCATGTCTGACTGACCCAGGTCCAACCAAGACAGACTAAACAGCCACAGTACTGGGCGTCACGTTGCAACAAAGATTCCCTCCACTCTGAGGTGCAATCACCTGCCGCAGGAATTGTTTTTTTTTCTTGTCTCAGCCAGTTAATGACCATCAAAAGAGGGATAACTCCTCTCCAATAAGCAGACGATACTCCGGATTAAAGGGTTGTAGGGTTTATTCAGAATAGACCATATTCTCCCGTTGGAAGCTCTGCCTGTTCCAGTCTCTATTGCCAAGTTCACTAAAAATCCTTGTCAGGTCTGACCTAGGCAGAAACATGGCCTAAGCCACATTCAAATTACAGCTGCCTTCCCTAACATAGCTGTCCAGCAAACTTAAGCACGTGAGTCAAAGTGCAGATCAAGTTGCAATGAGGCAATCAGCGTAGCAAGCTCAGCCTCAGAACACCTTTGAGGGTAACTCAAATGCTAAGGCTGTTAATTCGTAATGGATGGTTGGCTAGTGGTTTTAAGCAGTGGAGTATCACTGTGCTTGTAAGAGAGAGAAGTGTACGTGATGGCTGAAGAAAAGCAACTGGTGTTTTCTGGGACTGCAACTCAATATATAGCAGCGTCGCAGACGTCCTGAGGATCAGGGGTGCGCAGGGGTTCAAACACTGCTCCTTCTTATCCCCACTCCACTGCAGCTGCGTGAACGGCTGCGTGCAGGAAGGGTTTGTATAAAGTGCTTTCATTGCTAAATAAAAAAATTTAAGGCTTTATTGATGTACATAATAGTGAGATTTTACTACTTATAAGGTTCCCGTTTAAAGAGTTTTCCCGCCTATAATGCAGGATTTTACTAGCCTCGAATGTTTCTCCATAAGAACAATAACAAACATTCCCTGAAATAATGTTTTCATTTCCCCGAGAATAATGCAAATTGTGAAGGAAGCACTGGGAAAGGAAAACCTCGATGGAAAAGATGCTCAACTTACACAGCTTCACAAACAAAGTTTGTAGTTTTTATCCCAAGCTCCACCCTGCTGAGATAATATACTGGCGATGGCCCATGATGACGTAGATGTCACGGCCCGCTCTCCT
>NQII01002168.1:107678-295036 GCA_002778355.1 Clitarchus hookeri
ATTTTCTGTCTCGAAAAATTAATTTTTCTGTGCCTTTTCTAATTTTGACATGTGTAACGATGTCATAAATTATCACGTGCCGGGGGGAGTGGGAGTTGGGCTTCTGTATGTACCACACCACAGCTTATAGTCTTTTTGGAAGAACTTCACACTTTCCTTGTAAGCAGTGAAAGTGGCTCAACTCTCTTGCTCTGAGGCTCTAATACCACCACCCTCTAGCAAGTTTACTATCNATATGGAAACCCTCATCTACAGAATTCCCGGATGTATGGAAATTTTTTGACAGTCCCCTAAAAAATTATAGATAGCGAGTCCACTGTAATTTAAATTCACCTCTCAAGTGGTTATTTGCTTTAATTATATTTAAATGGCAGTCTGCACCTTGTCCTTGCTCGAGTACAGGGGCCATTCTGTCTCTCAACCGTACGGTCACAGTTACCAGGGTCACTGGATGCTAGGTACCTCTGGCTCTATCCAAGGATTATGAGGTTTGGGCATCTTAGTAGGTGTAGAAATGGCTGGCTCTACTGGTAACATGTGCCTGCGTTTGCTTTGGACTTGATCTTGTTCGGCTGTGTAGATATATTGTACGCCTCGGGTTTTGTTCGTTCAGGTGCGGTCCACGGGCTGCAGTCACCTGGGGTTATGATGGGTGATTGGAAGAGCCTAGGGCGATATTGAGGTTCGTTGACTTGCTGCTGCTGTGCAAACTGGGGGAACTCACTCTTCTTTTTGTACAGCACTGGAGGTCCTTGGGGCGTTGACACACTGGTTTATTGTCTTGCAGCGACTTTACCCTTACTTTTTCCCCCTCGCTTGGAAAAAGGCATCAGCAGGGGTGGAGGTTTGGGGAGTGCTACAAGGATCTCTCAACTGCAACACAGAACTGTAAAAGTGTTCTCCTCCAATAGAAGATCAGGATCGGGTAGGTGCCTTGCCATCCCTCGAACCTCCGTAGCTGACGGTGAATTGTGGTGGAACATACAGAAATTGATAAGTAGGCTCATTGTTTATCCTTTACCTGTCTGTGCCAGGATCCCAGTTACTCACACCAACCCTCCAATTCCAACACCTGGCGGTAAATCACAGTGGCATGCTGGATTTCTGAGGGTAGTGACAGTAACTTGGAATTAACCTGTGTGTGATCTAGTGCCGACGTCTGGGTACCGTGCATCACAGTCATTAGTCATGTCTGACGGACCCAGGTCCAACCAAGACAGACTAAACAGCCACAGTACTGGGCATCACGTTGCAACAAAGATTCCCTCCACTCTGAGGTGCAATCACCTGCCGCAGGAATTGTTTTTTTTTCTTGTCTCAGCCAGTTAATGACCATCAAAAGAGGGATAACTCCTCTCCAATAAGCAGACGATACTCCGGATTAAAGGGTTGTAGGGTTTATTCAGAATAGACCATATTCTCCCGTTGGAAGCTCTGCCTGTTCCAGTCTCTATTGCCAAGTTCACTAAAAATCCTTGTCAGGTCTGACCTAGGCAGAAACATGGCCTAAGCCACATTCAAATTACAGCTGCCTTCCCTACATAGCTGTCCAGCAAACTTAAGCACGTGAGTCAAAGTACAGATCAAGTTGCAATGAGGCAATCAGCGTAGCGAGCTCAGCCTCAGAACACCTTTGAGGGTAACTCAAATGCTAAGGCTGTTAATTCGTAATGGATGGTTGGCCAGTGGTTTTAAGCAGTGGAGTATCACTGTGCTTGTAAGAGAGAGAAGTGTACGTGATGGCTGAAGAAAAGCAACTGGTGTTTTCTGGGACTGCAACTCAATATATAGCAGCGTTGCAGACGTCCTGAGGATCAGGGGTGCGCAGGGGGTCAAACACTGCTCCTTCTTATCCCCACTCCGCTCCAGCTGCGTGAACGGCTGCGTGCAGGAAGGGTTTGTATAAAGTGCTTTCATTGCTAAATAAAAAAATTTGAGGCTTTATTGATGTACATAATAGTGAGATTTTACTACTTATAAGGTTCCCGTTTAAAGAGTTTTCCCACCTATAATGCAGGATTTTTCTAGCCTCGAATGTTTCTCCATAAGAACAATAACAAACATTCCTTGAAATAATGTTTTCATTTCCCCGAGAATAATGCAAATTGTGAAGGAAGCACTGGCAAAGGAAAACCTCGATGGAAAAGATGCTCAACTTACACAGCTTTTCAAACAAAGTTTGTAGTTTTTATCCCAAGCTCCACCCTGCAGAGATAATATACTGGCGATGGCCCATGATGACGTAGATGTCAAGGCCCTGTCACGGCCCGCTCTCCTTGTCTCTTCTCTCCCCCCCCCCCTCCTTCAGTCTTTTGTTAGGTTAACAAGACGTCATGCCGGACACACACAAGTGGAAGGCATAGGAAGGTGACAGACCATAACATTGTGTATTTTCTGTCTCGAAAAATTAATGTTTCTGTGCCTTTTCTAATTTTGACATGTGTAACGATGTCATAAATTATCACGTGCCGGGGGGGAGGGGGAGTGGGAGTTGGGCTTCTGTATGTACCACACCACAGCTTATAGTCTTTTTGGAAGAGCTTCACACTTTTCNGAACTTCACACTTTCCTTGTAAGCAGTGAAAGTGGCTCAACTCTCTTGCTCTGAGGCTCTAATACCACCACCCTCTAGCAAGTTTACTATCTAGCCTGACATTGACAAGAGTCCTTGGAGAAGGAAAGGGAAGAGGCCAAATTTTGATACCCACCCATTGAAATCACTGTGCAGTGGTGGTGCCAAATGGGACTGGATATATGGAGTATGGTAGTTTTTATGAAGTTTGTAGGTATCTAAATGTATGATGATTACTTTCTTACAGATTTTGATATTTTTCAGCAGTACAAGATTAGGATATGTTTTATTCCATTGTTCAGTGTCTAGTAGGCATACATTTTTTTGACAGTAACAGTACAAACAAGTTGAATATACTTGAAAACTGTAGCCTACTATGTATATTTTTTAATCCTTCAGCTTTGATTGTTCTTCGAAATTCCTTCGCATGATGCAAGATTTGCTTCGCATTTAAAAAACGACCTTCGCACATGCCCAGTTAATATTTATGTAGCGAAAATTAATTCGTCCTTGAAACAGTTTTAGTGAAAAATTAAAATGAGTGCCTTTAAGAAAAGACAAACATTTTCATTAGCTGAAAAGTAAATCTTAATCAAGCACGTGGACAGTAATCCCGGTAGAACACGCACAGTAATTCTTTGGAATTTGGAGACGAACTTCAATGAAAGATTTTATGTTACGTATTTTGCTTGTAGACAATTTTGTGTGCTTTGGTACCAGGAGACAAACTGCCACGAACAATTGGGCTTGTTTTGCATGCACAGTAATCTTTTGCTCTTATATTAATTTTATGATTTTGCAACCAGGAGATAAAATTTCTGAAAAGATTATGTATTCGAAAGAAATATTTGCTTTATTCATTATGTAAAGTTGTGTGTTAATTACGGTGCATAATTTTATATCTTTTGGTGTCCAGATTCTTGAATTTTTGTGTTTCCCTCTTATAGTGTTTTCCTGCTTATAGTGTCACTGTCTTGTGGACCCCTGAAGAACCTTATAAGAGGGTTCCACTGTATATAGTAAAAGCTATATACTGCTCTGGAAGATGTACGTATTATTTGCGCTGGAACAGATTGTTGTGCGATTCATTTTGAAGGTGTGAATGCCAGAGAAGCAGGACATCACAGCAAAAGGGTTTTTGTTTGCGAAAAGTCAGCCGCAAAGGCTCAGGGCAGACTTTACTGAGGAGGCGCCTGTATAATTGGTCAACAACCTCGCACTGGTCCCTTGAAGATGGTTGGGCAAGTAGACAGCCAGCTGGTCACAAAGTCTGTGATTGCAAGGTGTTGCCTCCAGAGGGTTCAGATAAGGGCTGATGCTGGCTTGCCAATGTTGCATACTCCCCGGAGAAGTCGTGGACTCTGCTTGGGCTGTTGTGTCTCGGCGGGCTTCTGCAGGAGCTGGTTGGCTGGAGTGGGACACCACGCCGGTTCCCATGGTTGGTGAGCTGACGTACTAGCAGGAACTGGGCTGGTCTTTCTCGGCAGCACAGCTGACATTCTAGTGGTAGGTTCTTCTGCGGTAGCTTCTACCACCAGAGGTATTGAAGTGCCACTGTGCAACAATTCCACGACAGGGTGAGCAGCTCCAGAGATCCTAATCAGGGCTCCAAAGAGGTTGGCGGAGAGGGTAGCGAAGTGAGGCCTCACTAGTTGGCAGGTGGCCTGTGCTTCTTTCCGTTAGGTCAAACAGCTTAGAGCTTGTGTGGGTTGAGAGCGAAGGGGGGGGTTAGTAATGAGAACAGCAGTTATCGTCCTGGTGGTCCACCTACTTCCTCGTCTGCGGACGAACAGCATGAGCTGAAAGGTTCTATCGTTTACCCCTAAGGAGGTTGGCAGGCAACAATCCCGTAGCTATTGTGTCTACCAGAAATGCGTAAGTCAGTCCTTGTCAGGCCCGGCACTTTTCTCTGGGGAGTTTATATGCTCTGGAGGGAATGGGTTAGATGACACGGGTGGCCCAGATGCTTTGTTGTGTGTCTTTCTAGTGGTTGTGGCTCTACCATACGTGTGTCCCAAGCACCGGAGTACCGGGTTCACAGTATGGCTGGCCGTCAAATCTGTGATGTGTGTGACGTTCTTGCAGTCCTTGTTATGGGCTGCCTGCAGTCCTACTCTAGGTTTGTAAAACAGTTGCCAATGATATGTGGTTCCCTGCCGTTCCCTTCTGGGATGACATCAAGTTGGCGAGAGGGAACACATTCACTCTAGAGCAAGGAAACAGAAGGAAGCTGAAATATGTGTTTTATTCTATTAAGAATTTATAACGGTGACCCATACTATCTCCTCTCCTAAACACACACTGGGTAATCAACGGAATGGTTTGAATGGTCTTCGGCTGCACTGGGATTGAAGGTGTGTGCACTTGATGCTGCAGAACTTGTGAAGCTCTCTTGGAGAGTCCTAAGGAGGACTGTGGCTGAAGTCTAGAGAACACTAGCACAACTTGTGCTAAGGGGAGCTACCGGAACAACTAACTTTTTTGCCGGGCATCAGCCTACATATACCCTGGGCTGGGGGTTCCGTCTTGTCTCGGGTGCTTCGGTTATCTTCGGCCGTCACCCCTCGGGTTCAGGTTTGGCTGCGACTCTGCTGCCATCTCTCTGCGGGGTGACGGCAGGGTAGTTTGGCCACTATGCTGGTGGTATCCGCCACTCGCTTAGGGGCAAACTCTTGCACCGGCTTCTTCATGGTGGTTTGGTAATTGGCGGGGGCTGTGACACGACTTTCTATTTCCACAGCTGGGCCCCTCTGTATCTGATGTTTCCGTGGGGTAATGATAGCCTGGCCTAAGAGGCGGCTAAATGGGGTTCGACCTTCTTCCAGGGCATGTGGCGCGCATATGAATGAGACATGCACGTGAATGAGGTAAAGTCAAAAAAAAGAATTAGTGGTATGAAACATCACACGTCAGTTTGTTGTGTGATCAGTGAAAGTATAATTACAGTATTTATTTTACAGTAAAATCTCAATAATTCAAAATCTTTGGGGCCAAAATTTTTTACTTTAAATTACATAATTTCAAATAATCCAAATTAAAAAAGATCAATAAATTATTAATATGCTTTTGCTTAGAGCATTTCTTCCCCCCTCCCCCTTTCCCTCTCTCTATCTCATTGAAAATGGTGTTAATATCGCAGAAGTTTACAATAATTGAATCAGTGGTACTTACCCGCTTAGCAATTAACATTTTTCCCCAAAAATAAGGTTGCCTAAATGGTGCCGCGGTTACTTGGGTCAGACAGGACTTGAGTCGTTTATACACACTGGTGTATTACGGTGGTTGCCGGCAGCAAGATAAGTGCTGGCGCATGCAAACGCCACATCTTGTTTGTGCTATAAAAATATAAATAAAATGGAGAACACAAAACACAGTCTGCACATCTGTGGTTAAGGGTGCCGTGCTTTAAACAAATTCGTATTTTACATGTACAGGACCAAGATGTATGGGAACAATAAAGGTAATTGTGGCACACATATCAAACACCCACCGCCTCTACACTGAACTAGTGTACTGTCTTTCCATCTGCAACCTGATTCTATAAGACTTCAGCAGTGACTCTCATTTCGTGGTGTAAAAAAAATTTTTCCCAGAAAATGAAATGGCAAACAGAAACTAGTCTTTGGATGTGAATACTTTCATAAATATAGTTTTTAAGCAGATAAAAGAAAGCAGTTTTAAAATAAAACTGGTTTTGCCTAAACTCAGCACACTGTTAGCCGCCTACATAAGTAGCAGCTTTAAGCGTTTTGTGAGAAAATTAAAAATTAATAGTGAATCACAGTGACTGCTACAAGAAGATAAAAATAAAACTCTGTTGACAAAATGTATGAACGGGATTGAGGAAAAACAAACTGTGATAGACTTGCATTTTATGGTCCCAAATACTATACTGTAACACTAGTAAATTACAGTCACAAACTTCCTTGCTGCGATTTTCCACAAGAGAATCATTCCCACACCAGTAGGAGTGTGCAATAAATATAAAAAAAAAGTTATATTAATATTTTGCTTCGATATATCAATATTTTTTTGCCAAAATATCAACTTATATACAATATCTGGAAAAAAAAAATAAGTGATGTAAATTTGTCACCAGAGTATAAATGTAATAATTTTTCCCTTGCGATTTACAACAGCAGGGTGATAACTAAAGTGATCAGACGTATGTGTTTGAACCTCAATGACATTGTATGCAGGATTGTGACAGGGTTGCCACTTTAGCTATATAGTAGATTAGGCTATTCAACAACAAATTTGACAACATTGCAAATAGCAGATTTAGGTCACTTCATAAATTAGTTAAATATTATTTTCTTAAGAAATTTTTAAAAATTATGCGTGGGAAATTATTTTGAATTAGTATGACTATATTAATAGTATTCCTCTTGTATGCATGGCTTCACTTAAATGTACTTTTATCATTTATATTATTCCTGCTGGCTTCGAATTCCTGACAGTAGTTGTATAGTGCACTTACATGGATCTTCAGTGCCGAAATGTGTTATATTTGCATGCATTTAAGCTTAGTAGTGTGACTGACATCATAATTTCATAATGGGGAAAGCACACTTAATACAGTGGACTCCCTATGTACCGTTTTTCAGGGGACTGTCAAAAAATGTCCATAGATGAGGGTTCTGACATATACATCAATAAAATAAAACTTCCAACCTTTTTAGACTTCATGTTGAGTTTAATCAGAGATGTACATTAGCTGTGAATAAAGTTTAGCCAATAAAAACAATAAAAATGGTGGTTTAAAAAAAATTACTTCATTGCTGTAAATATTTCACCTCAACTCGTTTAAATAAAGAAAATAACATCTCAAAATACAGTACATAATTGATTGTAATCCGACACCAAATGCAAGCCGACCTAAAACTTTCAAACCCTCTGAAAATAATATGACACTAAATGAAAGTCAAATTTTGAATGTCGCATACGCACTCGATCAGCTGAGAGATTGACTGGCTGTGTGTTTACGGCAGGCAAACCGGAGAAGGGGGAGGGCTGAAACAATGTACCCCTTCACGCTGATACATGTTGCAGACACCTTATATGCGTGGCAAATGTCTGTCTTTTAAAGTAATTGACTATGTTTCACTGCAAAAAAACTTGTAATTTTGAGACAGAAATGAATAAATAAAGTTATTAAAATTTATTTCTTGACTTTTTAGTAATTAATTATTCAGAACCACGTCTTCTGATTTTCCCATACACACACCTGTCACAAGTTACATTGCACTTTTGCTCGGTGCTTACCCATTATTAGATGACAAAAGGTGTCGAATAGGCCCTTACAGGATATCAGTTTGCCGCGTGCCGGTTTAGGGATTATAGCACGACATTGGCTCACATCCATCACCCCCTCACACCACCCCCGCCTCGCGCACTTCGCTAGGCGCCTTCCAGGCGGCACGTGGAACCACAGACAGGTGGAAAATTTCGGGACACGTGGAGCTGAAGCGTAGGCCTTCCCCTCCCACCCCCTTCTACTTCGTACACCTCTCGCCCACCGCAAGATCTGTGGAGTGCAGGGCTTTTTCGAGTTATCAGCAAATTATCACGTGTAGTTCGCCTGAACGCAGAAAATACACACCACGGAATAAATACTGACGAGCTGTATTGGTGCCGAGGTATTACCCCCGCCCCGCCCTTCCAAACCTTCAGATACAAGGACACGTGTGTTGGACGGCTTGTTAGGCGTTCTTCCACTTCACCCCTCTTATCCCCTTGCCTCCCCTAAAATGCGCCACGTGCCGCCGATTCAGGGCAGCGGCTGGCGTGTATAAAAACCCCTTTCCAAGAATAGGAGGGGGTCAGTAATATCGGGTACGTCAGGCAGTCATATCGGGGCAGTTGTTAGTTCATCTTCACCGCCGAGAGACGTCAGTTCGAGCAGAGAGAAGTCAGCCACGCCATTTTGGCCGGGGGGGAATCGGACCCCCCGGCCACACGTCGTTAGAACAGCACCACAGTGAGCTGACAGCAACTGCGGCCTTGCCAAGGCCAACCACACCGCCGGAGCTTGCCCACCATAGCTGACAGCACTCACCACTGAGTCAAGTATGACAATCACCGTCACAGAAGCCCCACTCAACCAAGAATTTGCCCAGTAAATCCGAGTAACCGAACTAGCACAGTACCGCACCTCTCAAGTTTTGATGTTGTGTATTTGTGAATATATACGAGACAATATATTCGTACTTCAAAATACAACAGTAATAGTCTACCTCATTATAATACCCACAACCTCCACGCACTTTATAGTCGGTGCCTGGGGGACATTAACTCTGACCATATCAGCCGCCATGTCTTCCACAGTGGCGGTACATGAGTCGTCGTTAAGTTTATTCAAAAGACATGTCTATTGAAATAAATTAATATGAATCCTCCGATTTCCCCGTGGGAAGTTACTGAAAATGAACTTTATGCTTGGTAATACAAGTCGCTTGATTTTCAAACAATTTTTGGTGACAAGGGGAGATAAAGTATATACTTCTAGGCATATAATTTTATTCGCAAAGATGCTTTCTATTGAGTTAAATTAATATTTTGTTTTAAAATCATGTTGGGTTTATGCCAGATACAAGTAACCACCAATTTTATGGAAAAAAATTACCTTTAATTACAAAAGAAAACATTATTGCAAATAATAATTCCTCGTTAAAATGTATTGTATAACATTTTCAGGTGAAACAATTTTGCTTTGAAATACCAGCAACAACAAATCTTGATAAAGTTCCTAAAATCGACAGGCGCACTTTACTTGCTCTGTGGCCAGGCATGTAAGGGGTAGCAGCCAAGAGACAGGACGTGCTTTTTTTTGCTAGACAACAGCTTCTCCTCTTGATGGCATGTAAGGGGAGGAAGAAAGGTGTGTGGCTCAGAGGGACAATACGAGTGGTGAGTGAGAGATAACACTAGGTCGCCACTTCCCCTCTCATCAGGTGTGTAAGGGGAGGGAGCAACTCTCACCGTACCGCAGAGCAGTGATAATCGGCTGCGTGTGTGATGCATTTCACATCCAATTACTACTAAATGTTTGTGTAAACAACCAGCTTAAAAATGATTGTTGCGGGAAATTTTAGGTGATGGGATCGAAATATATTTTGATTAATGTAATATCAGATAAACAATACCAGCGAGGTAGTTTTATCATTATTTATATAGTAGTTTTGCCAGGACCACTGAAAATTAACTGTGGATACGGTTTATCAGTACATGCGTTTTCGGTACAAGAGTCCACTAAATGAAAAAAGTACAATATCCCCATGCCCTAGGGCCTTCACTCTACCAGCATTTTCGTATAATTAAAACCAAGAAATGCCTATTGCTCGTGGTCCGCCAACCAATGGCTTTGCACACATTTTACCAAATGTAAACAAACATGCAACTCTGCCCAAGTAATTGGGAGATGTAAATGCCACTGCATCATAAAAAAGGTTCTTTTTTCCAATTATATACACTTTTTAAATTGATAATGCGAATGATTCTGTTGCAAAGTGCACAACTGTTCAACTTCTTTTTGACTTAATAACCAGAGTTTTTGAGGTAATAACCTGACTTAAATTTTAATGCACTTAACCACAGGACCCCAATTTTGTGGTGGTTGGTAAACATTTGGACATGTGAGCTCTGAGATTACGCGAGTAGGGTCTAAAGACGTTAATTTGTTGCAAAATAATTGTTGGGAAAATATGCTATTAGAGGTGAGCAGATACGATTTTTGAGCCTTTTCCGATATTGCCGATACAAACTTACAGATATTGCAGATACCAATACCGATACTGCCTTGACAAGGAAAAATAACATTATTGCACGTTTCAAAAAATTAAAAACTAAATTTTTAAGCATTTACCTAAATAAAATTCTAATTGTCTTCGTTTTTATTGTTTCAGTAATAGGCCTAACTCTTACGATAAATATCAATTTAGGAACCACATATTAAGCTTAAGCATATTTATATCATAAGACAAAAATAATCTTCAAAAGCATTTCATTACGCAATGAAACTCTTTAAAAAAACATAACACTTCAAATGGTGCGTACATTCAAGGTGCCGTTTTAAGTTTATGGCACTATAGGACCTCAATGATGTACCGCCTCTCGAAACCAAACATTTGCAAATATTGTAGGCAGCCTTGCATTCTTGCGTGTTGCTTACGGTGATAAGAAATTCCACAAGTCACTTTTTCTTCCAGCCATATCATTTGTTTATTGCTGGCGCAGGTAAATAATTTCACCACTTTCGTACCCTAACCTAACACCGTCATATTACTACAGCAACAGCAAACAAACCAACAAAAGAAACAAAAAAAAACTGTCAGAATAGCGCTGCTAGGCGGCAGTAATGTGCAGCATGTAACCAACATTACAAGATTACGTAAGTTTTTTTTTTATGCGTCACCGTGTTCGCAGTTTGTCATGAAAGTAATAAGACAAAACATTTTTAGAGGTAATCGTAAATATTAATTATTTTTATTATTACATATGTGTTAGGCTCATTAAATGCAAAGTTTTGTTCATACTACAAGCTTGCCTACATAGATAAAATTCAGCAAACGCAAATGGTGGCTACTATTGTTTTGGTGTATACATGTTTTGTAAGCAATCATGCAAAACGTGGCTAATTGTGCTTTGGAAATAAACACAGCCAGTTGCGTACTTTAGTAAAAACCAATTCAAAAATAGTGATTATTTTAATAAAACTAAATAGTGAGCTAAGGCACTCCAGTTATGGCAAGTTGGAAACAGCATCATCTTAGATTCTTAGGGCAAAATATCGGCTATTTAAACATGAATTGCGCACAATTCCGATAATTACGATATCGGCCAGTTTCAATATATCTGTACCGGTATCGGCTCAGCCCTAAATGCTATGATGTGTGTTTTTTCATTAGTGAAGTAGGTTAGGTAACTTGTTTATCCTGTGGAACCATACCTATACAAGCTCAGTTTCGGTTCTATTGATTATTTTTAAGAACTGGTAGAACAGAGGAATTGAAGAAGTGATTGTCCTATCCCTTCATAAAACTTTTCAAAAGAAATGTCAGATGACTTTAAATGATCCCTTTGTCTTTATTTACCATGTTACCGTTAAAAATATGTTAGCTGCTGTTATACAAGATATATACTGTAGTTATACATTTATACATTGTGGTGTTGTTACCTTTAGGGTTTCCTTGAGATCATTAAGTTGTAATTTTTTATACACACAACGTTGTAAGTTCCCTTCTTTAAGCACATGTTAACCACCATTTTTAACTGAGGTGCTGGAGTTTACATCATATTTGTGACATTACAATGAAATTGGGCGTGAAAGATATTTCAGCAGGCAATGAAAACTTGATTGCTTTGTTTAATCATAAATTTTTCAAACTAATTTTCTTATTGTATAGTGAGTTTGACTTTAGTATAATATTAGTTACGTGAGAATAGCCATCAAGAAAATAATGAGCTTCTTACCCATTATTAACTTTGAGACAGAATGACAAAAGAAGTTACTACATCATGAGGTGTGTCTTAACCAAATGCCATCTTACAAAAAAAATTTTACAGTTAAATTTTTTATATTATATACATTTGCACATGTATATATGTGCACAAATGCATGCATACACACGTAATATACTAGGCATGGTGCATGTGTATGTCTCACATTAATATCAAAATATAATTGTTAATGTTTGCAGATATCAACAAGTTTTTGTGGATGGTGCGTATTGGAGGCAGCACAGACAGAGGCAGCCACATCAAAGAATGGGATTACTACTCACCTACTGGAGAATTCAGGGTTGACAAAGAAGGCTCTCCCACTCTCCTCAACTGTCTCATGTACAAAATGTGCTATTACCGCTTTGGTCAAGTTTACACTGAAGGTGGTATGTATCATTATGCTCATGTTTATTTTTTCAGTGCGTATTTTCTATTTTTGTTACTACAAGCACTGTAAAATGTAGTGATGTAGCTAGTGATTTTAAATTTCTTCTACTGTAGAATTTAAGCTCGAATATCTATTCATAATTTTCAATTAAAAGTACTGGTTCTCTGGGCATACAATAACTGTATACCTGATAGGGTTGTGCGAATGTCACTTTGTATGAAGAAATGAAAATAAAAAGTTTTGTTTTTAAATTTTATGAAACTGAAATGAAAATAAAATCTAATTTCATGAGAGTTGCCCTTTAACGAAAGTCTTTACATTTGATTGAGTTTTTCATTGTGCATTGTCTTACACATACAGACATATAATTGATTAAATTGAATTTAAAATGTCTATAATATCAATGGTTGTGCAGTGTAAAAATACTTTTTCTTTCAGTATACATGAAAAATACAGTAAAGTTTCACTATAAGAAATCTGAAGGGGCCAGATACAGTCAGATCCCAATTTTATAAGGCCTCATGGTTCCTGAAAATGGCCCTCGTAAAATTGCTGCAGGCAAATTTTTGACTCACTAAAAAAAGTAAACATGGGGTGCCGAGTTACTTTAAGCGAACGCAAAGTCCATTTCAAATAGCTTCTTTCGGAAAAATCTAACTATTTATTAATGAAATAATAATTTATTTCTATAGACAGACGTCTTCCAAATAAAATTATACCCCAGAACATTATAGTGTTTACCAGAGTATGGGTCGCATATTTTATGCAGATTGTGTGTGTCAAAAAAATGGGGTAGGACCCTTAGCAGGTTTTTCACTTTTGGCAAAAAAAAAGTTTATTTTACCGTGGGACACAATATGTATAGAGTCGAACCTCTTATTTACATTTTCCCGTGGTTTCCACCATTTACTTCAGGTCCCATTTATGTGCCATAAGAAGTAATTTAACACTTTCTCTCAAATAGCATCACAAAATTTGTTATATTCCCGCTATTAACGCCTTGCAAAACACATACAAACAGTTTATTTACTTTACATCTTTGTTTCTCCATCACAGATAACAACCACAAGCTCGTAAACCTTTGTGCTGAAATTAATTTTTGAATTGCGTATGAGATGTTCAATGGAGTAACATCTGACAACTTATAATTACATGGATACTAAATTATTTTTGTAGTGTACTGGCCACTGAGATTTGAAGTATTTCTTCTCTATTTAACCATGTGAACCGTGAATGCACTTTTGGAGCTAGAAGAAATAACTATCTCTTGTGTATTCCATCGGTAAGTACAATCTATTTTCCTCAATGTTCTCTTCACTACACGGATTGTCACTAGCAGATAACTGTGCCCTCTGATAGAAAAATATTGGTGTATTGAATTTGATCTTCCAGTTGCTATGAGTGCCAACATCAGCCAAATTACAAAATGATTTTTATTTTTGCCTGCGCAGCCATTGGAGAAAATAGAGAAATACCTAATGTTTGGACTAATATATTTGTTGATTTCGCTGATGACAGATAAACATGGGACTCTTTTTAGTTGTTTTGTGGTATGTGTAGAATACCGCCTGTCAGATTTTGAATTATGTATGTTGAAAACATTGACAGTAAAGGCCTTTTTCACACTCTCAAATTTCTCTTCAAAACACCTTAAATTTTTATTGAATTCAATTCATTAAATGCTATATGACATCATAGAAACATCTTGATCACTGTTATTTTCTCTTTCAAATTCTTGAAAATCTTGTTTTCCTTTAAGATTTTTGTTTAGAACATGTTCTATATTTTCTTGAATCCAAAATTTAAATCGCTTTATACAGCTTTTCTGACAGTATTAAGGGAAGTAATCAAATAATAATAGAATTGTGTACATATATTTAAAGTCGTTATGAATTGAAGAAAATTTGTTGTGGTTTAATCAGTTATTTTTTGTGTCATGCACGAGTCATAGATACTTCTAAAAATTTACTTTTCATATTATTTAACTGGTTTCATTAAAAATTTTGTGATAAATTTTCATGTGGTGACTTGAAAGCTTATTGAATGCAATTTTTTGAAATGCTAATTAAGTGATCTTTTAGTTTAATTAATTGAATTCAAGTAATTGAATTCAATAAATATTTCATTGTGTAAAATGGCCTTAAGCTGCTGTAAATATGTGAATAACTGGGAGCATCAGGTTTTGCATGTAATCAATGCATATTCTAGCAACATCTTAACATTCTCGGCACATGTTCTTCACATTGTCTTGATGCTATTCCCCACCTGTGTGATACAGGATGGTTCATAGGATCTCAGTTAATGTTACCAGGCACAGACTATAGGGTGCCTTGAAGGTTGGGGGTAACAGGGTAACATTAAGGTAGTCATTCAGTGTTTCAATTTACTGGTTGGTTATATTGCCACGAAATTAAACTTTACAGAAACAATTTCGAAGTGGTACCCTAATTAACGTACTCGTGCTAACTGTAGTCGCGTCTTGGGGGTGGTGCTAGGCGTTGGAGGGGTTTCTTTGGTCGACGACTTTATACTTATCTAATCTTGTAGTTATGGTCTGTTGTCGGCAGGCTGAGGTCTGGTGCTTCGGGCGGCCTTTGAAAAACCCCTGGTTGCTGTGACTTCTTTCCACGACTGCGGCTCCGGGTTCGCTTCTCGACGTACGCCTCCACGACACGCTTCTTCCGGTACTCCCGATCCGACTTGCTCTCGTGCACTTCTGAGTCGACTGACCTGGTTCAACTGATCCCTCCTTTGTCTCACAACTTGGCTTTTAAACTCTCTTGGTGCCCTCCCTAGATTCATACACGTGCCTCCCTTGTTAGAAGAAGGGGAGGTGGGAGGTGCCGAACAATGGCTACTTCCTCCACGTGCCACGACTCTTGTTGGTGGAGGGGGAAGGGGGTGACCTGCGGTGCCACTTACAAACCCTGTCAGCTCTTTCTGTGGCGCTTGTTAATGTTCTCATGCGTTTTTCTAGGAGGGGGGGGGGGCTCGTGGTCCAAACTTCCAAGCTTGCTTCCTGTGCTCCGGCCTGTCTTCGTCGTAGGCGTTAATGGCTGCCACGTGTCTTGAGGCAGGTGGCTACTGGGAGGCCCGAGGGGGTGGGGTATGGTGTGCGTTGTGACAGCTGTCTGCGTTGAATATGGCACGCGTCAGTCTATTTTTTTTTTGTGAACTATCTGTTCAGTCACAGCTACTCGTTTTTCATTGTCATTTAAACTGTGACTTTTATTTTCGCTTTCAATTTTTCACACAAACATTTATGTATCTACTTGAGGTTGACCAAATTTTAAATTGAAATTTTTGTGGTGTTCTGTGTTCCGACTGGATGTGTCCACTTTTTTCACATTAATATTCAGTGCCGAGTATTTGTACTCTCCACTTGTGTAACATCCTTCATTAAATGAGAAACTCGTAATGCAATCTTCAACTAATAATGTCACGTTGGTAGGCACAGTATTGGCAGGTCTCAGAGTCTTTGTATTCTTTCATCGGATACACCATAAACAGATAAAAAGGAAGACTTATGCACTTGTATATGACCAGCAGAGCTAGACAACCAATATTTGTATGTATGGTCTTTGGGTTTTTGCTTCAAATCACCATTGTTTTCCAGCAATCTTGGACATTTTCTTGCAATGGGATGCACGTCTAGTTGGCTTTGCAAATACACATCTTGCTCTGTTTTGTGCCAAAACTTAAGGAGCTTGGAATATATTTCCACCATGTGGTCAGAGCTAATTTTATGGGTAATGCATTCCCATTTTAATCTGCAACAAGGAAGCAGTGCCATTAATACTATGTATAATTGCACGTAAAGAATAACAACAAAAAAATTATAGCATGTTTGAATTGGCAGATTTTGTTCACAAAATGGTTACATGGCCCGATGTTTTATACAAAAATGATGACATAGTTTGTATTTAGATTTTTTGTAGTGAACATTTATAAAACCACAAAAAAACAGAATTACCACATTGCCATCATACTTGTTTTCATTTGGAGGTGGCAAACAGTACGGGTTTCATGTTGTATATGTAAGTATTACCTTAAATAAATATCTTTGTATTCAGACAAGTACACAAATTTTATTGGAATTAAACTTCTAATTTTATTGTAAATGTAACTGCATCTACAACTAATTGCCAGAAAATTGACTATTGGGAGCTTCCAAATTTGGCCATACAAAATTGCTGAATACAAAATGATATAATTTCCAACTTGAACACTGTCTTAGTTTACCAATGAAGCGATAATACATGCTGCTTACCTGCAATCACAACCTTGTTTCTCTCTTTGTAAATTTGTCACCTTTGTAGTTCACGTAGGTTTGATTTTTCAGTCTATATTATTCATTCTCTCACACTTATAACTAATACTTTTTACACCTTTTCTTTGTTTAGGTATACTTATCTGACTACTTATGGAAGCCATTTTGTTATGAATTCTTGACACTTAAACAAACAGAAACAAAAATACACAAAACTCTGTACTGAGTGTCGCAAATGTTTAGCTAAAACACGAGGAGAAAGCACAAACAACTGAATTCATGTGACACATTGCCAACTTCACTTTGTTTACAAACCTGCCATGTCCAGCACACAAGGGGTTTCTGAACCAAACTGGATTTCTTGTCACCTCCACAGTTTACCACGGACATAAGGTGTTTTGATACAAATTTATTTGCCTGTATAAATAGTATCTTATGATGACACAAATCTCAATTTTTCTGAAATATAGACTTGAGGAGTTTCTGTACCAAGTGATTAATTTGATAATCACTCAAATATTTTGTTAAATTCAAAATATGTTTGTTTTGTTAAGACTTTTAACCATCAGTTATCTCTTAGAATGTGAAAGTGCTGGCTTTTCATTTTCATTTTCATTTTCATTTTAACATACCAAATATTCGCACAGCCCTACTAGCAACACTAACACTGGCCTTAATGCAACCTGGATAGGCAGTGTCAAATAGTACTTACTTAGTGTCAAATAGGGAAACTATTATAAATGACCAGAAGCATTTCAACACTTCCATTTCTGTTAGACTTCCAGTAAGTAGAAGGCAAAGTTATGCAGTTTAAAAAAAAGGATCCGAGTAAAGATAAATGCAACTTAGTGACCCAGAGCATCAGTGTTGCCCCATATTTTTATTTCTTTGTGACAGCAAGGGGTCAAGGAATGAGCATCTAGCTATGTGGAAGAATCACCTAGAACTCTGTTGTTCTCTACAGGACACTCGCTTGATCTTGTCACTCCTTTCTCCTTTCTGTCACAGGTAAACCACCAGGCTATGACCGTGTGAGAAGTGCTGAAATTGGTAACAAGGATTTTGAGTTGGATGTTCTCGAAGAAGCCTACACCACGGAGCACTGGCTGGTTCGCATATATAAGGTCAAGGACCTGCCTAACCGTGGGGTATAAGTGTGCACATGGAGGAATTTACACAACACTGAAAGACTGTTCATACGTTGTGTGTGTGTACAAATAATGCCGGACATTCATGTACATCAGTGTACATGCTGTTGCAATACTGCCAACTTTGAACATTGTGTAGGCAATGAAGACAACTTCCCAGATTTCATAAGCGTTTGTTTCAAGTTTGTTAAAACTAATGATAAGACTGCATTTCACTGAAGTGGTGGTAAGCTTTTAGTATCATTTATGGCCTCTAAAGATAAAGTAATTAAATTACAGTACAGTAATCTTTCCATTTATTAATGAATGTTTGTGTACTGAAGTGGTATTGCTAGTCTTCTGGTTAGTGTTTTGAAACACTGCAAATTTAATAACTATATCTATTTTTCTTAATACTTTTTTTATGGTGTAAGTGAAGACGTAAACAACAAAGGTTTAAAATCGTAGGTGCGGGAGTGAATTTTTTTGATATTTACAACTTTATTGTTCAGTTTTTTAATTTATGTAAACTTTTATCATTAGTTATTATTCAATTTTATTAAAGGGCTAATAAGTTGTAAGAGTTATAAAAGTGAAGCACTACAGTGGTTAAGGTTCTGAGAATGATTTAAAAATTGGCCAAATTATTAGATGTAAATTTTCAGAATGCACATTGCTTTGTCAGGGTAATAAAAGTAATGTTTTTAATAGAGGTAATATTTTTCTTTCATATTCTAGTGTGGTGCATTGTATTATTTCCTGTGCATCAGTTTTCCACCAAGCTACCATTTTGAATTTTGTTTTTATATTTAACATAATTTTTTTTAGTGGTTGTGTTTTTTGCCTACTGTTACAGGTGTTATATCCTTGATGGTTGTCATAACATTTCCTCTCACTGCTGGGATAAAGTGAAGTATTACAGTGTAATAAGATTAAGGTCATTCCCATTGATAGTATATGTTTGAATTTCACCATTGTTTTGAAGTCATAAATCACTCTCTGCAACAACTCGGGAATCCCATTTCCACAAATTTGTTTGTCATTAAAGTACAGTATTGAAGTATTTGCTGGAATATTATTTCGTATCATACACTTTACACGTAATGCCTTTGCATGATGGTAATAGGCTAAAATTTATGAAAGTTAGAAACCATTCCTGGTTTGTGTGTTTATAACATTGTTTGATTGCCTTTTAATTAGAAGAGTGATTAACAGCACAACATGTGATGTTGGCTTAATTTTTTATGAAATTAAAACTGTTACACAATATTCAGGTGATATAGAATGCATAGGTGGTTTCGGGCAAGTTGGATGGCATTTTTGTTCTATTTGTCTGGTCCCCCCCCCNCCCCCCTACTTCATATAAAGTATGTCCCAGACCTACCGTACCCAGAAAATGGTTTGTCTGAGTTTTTTTTGGGTAAAATGAGTTGTAGGTAAATCTTTAAGGATGAATTGAATGGTAAACCTTACATTGCCTGGAATCTGCTGGAAACTAAGTCAACTTCATAATTTCAAATTGGGAAGATGGTACAAAATTAGTAAATTAGTATAGCTGAACAAAGCTGGCAAAACTGAACTTTTTTTTTGTATGTTTTACTGATTAGATACATTCAAAAAATCTCCCTGACGCTTACAAGTTGAACAACACTTTAGAAACTAAACAGAAACTTTGTAGGATAATAGATATGTTAAAAAATACATTTGCTTGTTTTCTGTTTACTGTAATAGGTGTTTGAAGTGCCTTGTTCTAAATACATTTGTGCCCATCTTCATGCACTCGGGGTACTCCAAAGTATCTCTGCAGCATGCAGCGACTGGCATGCTTCTCAAATTCGTTCTTTCATTTCATTTCTTGTTGTAGGATCCCCCAAAAAAAAAATCAAGAGGAGTTAAGTCTGGTGATTGTGGTGGCCAAGTCACTGGTCCCTCTCTCCCAATCCATCAACCAGGAAATATTTAATGTAAAGTACACCTAGCCACCAAGGAAAAATGGACCGGGCATCCATCTTGTTGCAACCACATTAACAACCATTTTGCTAGTGGAGCATCTTGTAGCAACTCCGTCAGTGCGTATTGCAGAAATTCAGAGTACCGGTCACCATTTCATTGTNTGCTAGTGGAGCATCTTGTAGCAACTCCGTCAGTGCGTATTGCAGAAATTCAGAGTACCGGTCACCATTTCATTGCTCATCTTAAAAAAGTCTGATAACTTGATCATGGATGAGTCCACACCAGGTAATTAGGCTCCAAATGTGCTGGTTGTCTTGCTGACATAACCAATGAGGGTTTTCTACTGACCTATAGTGGGCATTGTGAATATTAACATCCCAATTAGATTTGAAAGTGTCCTCATCAGTCCACAGTACGATAGTCGGGAAGTCAGATTGTTATTTAAAAATCAGTTGCAGAAGGCGATTCTTGTCTGGAAATCATCTTCGTTTAATACCTGATGGACACGAATATGGTAGGGACGTAAATCACCATCGTGTAGGATTCTTCAAATGGTACATTTGCTAACCCTAGAATCTTGTGCTATTCGTAGGGTAGAAAGATGTGGGTCCAGATTTATTGCAGCAAGAATATCTCCACTTCTATCATCTCCAACGCATCTTCTGACTTGATTATTAGAATTGTGGGTCAGTTTCACCTGGCCACTATTGTGAATCCATGCCTCCAATCGCTGAAAGTCATGTCGTGACTGGCGTGGACTATCGTGAAATCTCCCTGCATAAACCTGCTCTGCATGTCAGTAATTCTGGCGACATTCTCCAAGCACCATAAGCATATTAAATGCCCCTTTGTTAGAATACGCCATTACCACATGAATAATAGAAATTAATAACCATGCTAGAAACCTTTCACAGTGTTATGTAATGCCAAAATGCCACTTGTTCAACATGAAGAATGGCACAAGCAGAGAGGAAATGCAAGTAATGGTATCTAGTCAACAGTTTCCGCTTGCCTCTTTTGGACTGGCTTGATGTGGTACAGTGCAACATCAGGTGTGCCAGAGAGTATTTTGATATCTTTAAAATGGCGAAGAGTGAGTGAGTGAAGAGATGTGGGCGGCTCTTAACATTGAGGTCTTGAGAGCCGATGAGGGTGAAGTGAGGTGAGAATGGAGCAGTGCCAGAATGAAAGGGTGGGGTAAACATGAGATCCCAGAGAAAACCCGCCGACCAGCGGCATTGTCCGGCACGATTCCCACTTGCAAAAATCCAGATTGAACCCGGTTCGTCTTGGTGGGAGGCAAGCAGTCTAACCGCTCAGCCACCGTGAGCCCTCAAAATGGCGAAACATACCAAAAAAAACTTTTCAGACAAAGAATGTTCAGTCTTGCGAGTTCTATTCAACTATACTAATTTTGTACCATCGTCCCATTTGAAATTCTGAAGTTGACTTTGTTTCCTTCCAGGCAATGTAAGGCTCAAAATTCAATGTGTTCTCAAAAGTTTCCCTACAACACATTTTACCCGAAAAAGCTTGAATGCATCATTTTCGAGGAAAAGGGCTGGTACGGTAGGTCTAGAACACGTGGTATAATATTTTTACTCTTTCACCACTGAAGGAATGTATACAATTAAAGGCTGTTCACTGTAAAGTGAACTTTTTTGAGGCCCTAGTTTTATCCAATCAGCCATTTTTTATTCTATAACCACTTTTTAAAATAAAAATTGCCAGGTATGTGATAAACACAGTGTGTATATTTCATCTACTAAGAAAGTTAACATCTAAGTCTACAGTAAAATATATTTATTGACTGTTATTCCTAATTAGTGGGCTTCAAAAAGTGCTCATTTTACCGTGAATAGCCTCCCACCTTCAGGGTTTTGTGGCAGTGTTGCATGTTAGTTTTGTATCAGCTGCGATATGCAAGTAGTTGAAAATACTATTTTGTCTCCTGGTTTTCTCATTTTCTTGAATATCTGTCTTCTACCACACTTCTTTCATGCATGGAAGTGAGCTACTGTGATAAAAGAGTAGTCCTGTAAACTGTTTGTGAGACATTGACGTTTATTTATAGTTTTAAAACTTTCCTCAAACTACTCAATTTTGTGTTGAATGTTTAATTTGTTGAATTGAGTTTGTGTGTACAGCTGCCATAGCAAGTTCAAGAATAAATGCACAAAAAGTGTGAGATCTTATTTGGTATGTTTTTTGCTTCAGAAACTGAGTAAAATTGCTCCTCAAATGTGATGTCGTAGTTATGTGACTTCATGTTGTTAAAAACATTAAATAAATATGCAATGAGAGAGGTGCAGGGAATTTATCTGTTTTCTTAAGTGATATAATTTTTAAGATGCATGGACAAGTTTATAACAGGCATTGTTTTTCTTTCAACTCATTTTCCCATAAAATACTATTTTTATGTGTACAATTACATACGAAACAACATGTCTTTAATATATCAGCAAATTGAGAGTTAGTTTATGTGATATGGTATGCAACTTCTATCTGCAAACACAATTTTTATGTGATATAAATGAGTTATTTGTGAGACTTGCAGTGGCTGTTAATTTAAATGAAAATGCATGCAGTTTTTATATAAATGCAGTGTGGTATGTGGCACACTTTGCACTAGAGCAATTTGTATTTACTCCATCACTAAATAACCAAAAAGAAGGCTGGGTATCCTTCAGATACCAATTCATATCTCCCCTTTGTATTGTAGCTGTGATGATCAAGATGAGGTAATTTTTTAATGGCCTAACCTTCCTTTCCCACATTCTGGTTGTTTCAATTTCCAGTAACAGAGGAAGACTGATAGATATAATATGCATAGGAATGTATGAGTGCACACACACGTTTGTATTTATTAACATCATCTTGGTGGCAACAGTTAGCTGTTAGTTTCATGCTGGTAAAATAGAGCTTTGAAACATTTTTGTCAGTTTGTGACAGTCTTAATTTTTTCTCATTTTCTGAATATATGTTTCAGTGCTGCGCAGCAGAATAGATTGTTTACGACTGTGCTACCCTGGTCATATTTGTAGTGCCTAAACTGATTTCATATTAATGTTCATAGTGTTTTCGAAATACAAAAATGATTATGGATATAAGAAATTTGTTTTTTCAACATTTGTTTTATGTCCCTTTCACATTGAAATTAAAGATAAACATTTTCAGGTGATAAGATTTTAATTTTAGATTGGACAGGATAGCTCTGGTATATTTAGTAATACCATGCAACAAGCTGAATTTTTGGTAGTGGAAATCATCTGCTTACCATGTGTCCAAAATTATTACACTTTCCATTTTGCTTTGAAGGCAGAGGTTAATACTTTAAGGATTGTGTGTTGGCACTACTATTTCACTAACTTTTTCTGCACAAATCCCAATAACATTTGTTTTATTTCCAACCTCTCTCTCCCCTCTACTCAACCTTCCCAATATTGTGACCATTTAAAATCTATGCACAGAGATTTTGTATGTGATAATGTATTGATGAATTTGAATGGTTGCAAAGCCATACAGAAGAAAGGCAAATATTAATTAAATCACAACAGGCAAGTATAGTAAAATGAGAAACGGGGGAATTTGAGTCGGATGTAGCCAAGTGCATTGGTGGCCGGTGGAAGGGGTAAGTAGTCAGGTGTGTAGCAGAACAGGCGCTATGCATGACAGCAATGGAAATATGGTGCAATTATAAAAGAACAAGAACTTTTNCAGGTGTGTAGCAGAACAGGCGCTATGCATGACAGCAATGGAAATATGGTGCAATTATAAAAGAACAAGAACTTTTCATTTTGCAGTTTTAAGAAAGTAGTTAAAATTTTGATTGGCCCAATGTAAAGTTATTTATATTACAATGTTGTAAATGGCTAGCATTTTTTTGAGAGGGTTCACAAATTTATATTTAAGAGTTGCGTATCAGAGTTAATATTATTTGTGTGGGTCATGTAAGTAATTATATTTTTGTATGTGTTGTTGGGTAGTTTTTTATTTCCTGAGAATGCCTAGCTGGTGCTTGTAAATGGGGAATGTTTTTATATTTCATAGTTCTTGTTTGCAAGGAAGTCTTAGTATTTAGATTTCTCTGTTGTTACTCAATGTAAATGTTTCCACCCCTTTTCATTTTTCCTTTTTTCCTGGTAATATATGAATTTGAAATAAAAATAATTAATTATTAATAATAAGTTAATTGAAAAATTTAAGTTGTACTCATTGTCCGTGTGTGAAAATTATGTCGAAGTGTCAATTAGTGTGTTTTAGTGTAAAATGAACTGCATGTCATTAGACATGCTTGTTATGTATCAAAACATTGTCATATTTTTATTATTTGATGAGTGTCCTTTTTTGTGTGCAATAAAAAAGAGTACCTATATGTGCAGTCTGGTAATTGTCATGTATGATTGGATTATTACATTTTGGGGACATAAGTTATAGTGAAACTTTGTCATTTTTCATAAGAACAAGAAACAATAAATATGAACTGAAAATAAAAATAATATGACATGAATATGCTTTACAGCCACACAGAATAGATTATAATTCCTTGCCATACTCCCAAATTTTATACTATTTTCTTCTATCCCATTTTTTGTTAGTAACTTGGAAAAGTAAAAAATAGAAGATTTATATTCCTGTTTATAATTATTGCATAGTGATAATAATGTCAGACAAACTGTAAGTGTGAAATTACTTTGACAATTGCAATAGTTATATTTGTTCAGTTGCAAAGGATAAAGTCCTGTGTTAAGAATGAAACCGCTAACATTGCTTGTTCCAGAGGTGTGATCACAATACAGGGTTTAATCATATGAATTTTAAGCAAATTTCAACTATGCTAAATTAGGTTTTCTAATACAGTAAATGTGAAATATAGAATGTAGCACTAGGTAGTTTTAAAAGCTTTTAGATCATTGGATTACAGTGAACTCCCAATTTACAGTGTTTCAACCGGCTGTTAAAAAAATTTCAGGAGGGTTCCGACATGTACATCAATAAAATTCAACTTCTAACTTTATTAGACTTCATGTTGAGCATGAGAGCTGTACATTATCTGTGAATAAAGTTTAACTACTAAACACAATAAAAATGCAAATTAAAAAAGAAAAAAGTAATACAGTATTATTATTGCTATAAATAATACATAAAAAAAACATTTTACCTCTACTCGTTTAGATAAAGAATATAACATCTCAAAATACTGTATATAATCCGACACAGAATGCAAACCGCCCTAAAACTTTCAAACCCTCTAAAAATGGAAATAATGAGAGAAATGCAAGCCAAATTTTGAATGTCCCGCACGCACTCAATCCGCTGTGAGGATGCGGAGAGATTATCGACGTGTAGTGTGTTCACAGCGGGTGAGATAGAGAAGGGGAGGGGTGAAACAATGCACCTTTCCATGCGGCTACATGTCGGCGACCTTGCACACATGGCAAATGTAAGTAATTAATTATATTTTGCTGCAAAAAAACTTACGCCTCATGTAGAATAGACCCTGGCAGGATATCAGTTTATTCGAAAAATGTGTGTATTGAACTTTGTGCTTGGTAATACAAGTTGCTCAATGCTCAACTAATTTTTGGAGACACCGGGAGGTCAAGTATATGCTTCTGGGCATATCATTTTATTCAAAAGATGCTGTCCATTGAGTTAAATTGATATTTCATTTTAAAAACATGTTTATTTTATGCCAGATACAATTAAACACTGACTATGGGAAAAAAACAACCTTTAACCACAAAAGAAAATGCCTTTGCAAATAATAATTACTTGTTAAAATTTTCGGGTGAAACCATTTGTTTTGAAATACTAGTGATAATAGGTGCAACTTTTTTGAGCAACGGATAATCTTGATAACGTTTCTACGATCGGTAAGCGCACTTTATCTGCTCTGCTGCCAGGCATTTGAAGGCAAGCGTGCTTGGACGAGAAAGGGGGGGCCCCCGAACAAAAAAATTACCTGTTGTCGAAAAAGAGAACACCCAAGGGGAGGATGAAAGGTGCGTAGCTGAGAGAGATAGAAAGAGAGAAAGAGGAGAGCGAGGGAAAGAGGATGCAAGGTCGCCATGCTGGTTGCTAGGTAAACCGCTTCCTGTCTTGTCAGGCCTGTAATGGTAGTTAGCAAGCTAGACTCGCACCATGCTGCAGATGTGTTGGTAAGACCACTGCCGCAGAGCAGTGATAAATGGCGTCACACGTGATGTATTTCACATTCAGTTACTAGATGTTTGCATAAACAACCAAATTAAAAATTATTGTTGCGGAAAATCTTGGGTAACGTGACTAAAAGATATTTCGATCATCACAGAATCAGATAAACGATAAAAGCTGGTCNTTGCGGAAAATCTTGGGTAACGTGACTAAAAGATATTTCGATCATCACAGAATCAGATAAACGATAAAAGCTGGTCGTTTTTATCAATATTTGTACAGGAGTTTTGCCTGGACCACTGTATTTACAAAGTTGGGTTTCTGGTTTTGGTCATATGGAGACCAAACTTCAATAAGTACAGGATAGTGTGATATTTTCTGTAAAAAGAAACAAGATAGAGACCTAAAAAGTGGTTGTTTATGTGTCTATGTTGCATTAATTTAGTGCTGATATATATACACTATAGTAATACATAGAGGCCTCTCTAATTGGTTACCAACTCCATCATTCTTTATGCAACACGTTTAAAGTTTACATTTGTGATCAATATGTTCCAATGTAATTTGACACCTCTCTAGTTTTGTCATTTTTTCCCACGAGTATGGATCAAGGGACAAGCACAAGGGAACTACATTTCACATTAATTGTTGTTATACTCCATTCACGATTCATTTTTTTATGTAACACATGCCCAGTTACTTTGTTACGTAGCATTGGTGGAAACTTATTTCATTGTTGTATTAAAAATATTTATCTTTTTGTTCTCCGATCAGTGAAAAATACGATGCATACGCCTTCGTCTCTTAAAGAGGTTTTTTCCATGAAGAAAAATTTTCAGCCTGAGCAGGTTCATTTTTTTATTCTGATCCTTTTTTCCTGTATTTGTTAAGTTGCTCAGCGCTCCATAGTAGGGTAGATTTTTTTCTCATTTTACTCTCTTTTAATAACAGTGTCTAAATTTGTGATCCATAATTAAAATGTGATTTGTATTCAGATGTGATGGCAGGGTGGTTATGACTTCAAAGTTGGCAAAATTGACAACTGATTGACGTCTAGCTTTTATTTTTTCTTCAAGCAAAAAATACTTTTGGTTATCAAATAAAGTTTGTACATGTACTTTCAACCTTCCTAGGTACGTGACAAGAGTTGTGATAAACATATTTTCTCTTCAGGTGTAAATATATTTCAGTGTGTGTTGTCTTTTGTTGGCTAATGAAGTGAAGTTCTAATGAAATAGCCATTCCGAAATCTTTATGTTGTTTATTTGTGAGAAGGTGAGTTTTGGATGTACAAAGTTTGTTTCTGGCCCTGAATAAAGTTTGACTGGTAATTAGTTACAGACCACGTCCATTTATACATCACAACTTTGTAACTTTCCTCTATGTGTATGAAATACATTCATTTATGTAACCCAGTTAAACATTTCAGTGAATTGAATATTTGCCAAAGCTTAAATGAATTACTCAGAAGTGCTAAAACCTAGTTGGAAAGCAAGAAATAATAAATAAAAATGCATGCTGAAAAAATGTGAGAGAAATAAAATTCACACTATTAGTAAGTGTGCACGAGTGCCACGAGATTGTTGATATTGTTAGCTCCCATCTTGTATGTCGCCGCTTAAGTTATGTAATAAAATAAGCAACACTAGTTTTGTACTTCAATTTCCTCTTTTCATAGTGCTGGATGCTCAATTGTTTTAATATTTATTCTGGTTAAGGCCGTCCTTTCATCGAAGTAACCTAACTTCTGTACAGTTCGCCCCTCACCTAACCAGTTAAACATTCACTGCAAACTTTACTGCACTATATAGTGGAATAATGTTTCTATTCTGAATTTTTTGAAGTTTAAGTAATTAATTTTTTAAATAGCTAGCCTAGTTAGTTATAATGGGAATATATTTAATTCTACTTTTAATGTTAGGACAGCCTTCCAAAGTTTTAATGAATTTTGTGTTTATTTAAATTGTTGTACAGTAATTTCAGAGATTTTATTTTGCTCTTAAAAGATACTTTTGTTTCTCCTTGCTAATTAATATTTTGCAATAAGTTTTAATGGTACCCGAAGGCAAGATCTATGATCTTTTCCAGGAGGAGATATTCCAACGGACATTTTATATTACGTGAAGATATGGATTGTTGCATGATTTCCTGGTTTTTGCTGTCATGAAGAGCTAAAGCAGGACGAGAGGTTTATGAATATTGCTGCTATGTCACTCTTGTAGTCGTCAACTTCAATCCTGCTATGTAAAGGTCGTAATAATTGTCATCATTTTCTGCATGTGCTCTACATAAATTTATTTTTCTATGACTTTGGTTTGGGACCATGATAATTTTGGTTCAACTCAGTGGTTTGAGAAGTTGATAGATAATCAATAATGTTCTGCCGACTTCTAGCCAAGGAAAACTAACTTTTTAAAATATTTGGACAGTTCTGATGAACCTTCATTTTAATTTGTGTCCAAGCAACATATCTTTCCACAGTAATAAAATGTTTGCAATTTTTTTACTTTTCCCCATTGTAAAATGTGTTTTGTAAGGAATACTGTAGTACATTAGTATTTATAAAGTATCTGACAATTAACATCAACTTTCTTTCAAATTAATTTTGTCTTCATATTATTTTCATTTTATTGAATATTTTTTTTACTATACAGTTCTTTCCCATCTAGTATTTAGTATAATGAATGACATAGTTTTTTTCTTTTGTTTAAATTTTACTTGTGTAGATATGTACTCGTAAATTACATGCTTGAGTATAATATGATGTTATCTACAGTAAGAAAAGCGCCCAACAGAATATTTCGTACATAAACTATTACCTTTACATACAAATTCTATACATTATATTACAGACACCTGCCCAAGCGTAGGGCCATCGAAACGAACCAGGATTTGAAAACCCTAATTACGATTCAGTATGTCGCAGGAAACCAGAGAGGCATATTTTTTGAGGAGTTCAATTAATGTAGAGAACATGAAAGGTGAAACTGTACCTATTGCAAATCTTTATTCAGAAAATAATTGTGATGACACAAACGAAGCGAGGTTACAATCCATCGAACAAGCCACATTATCGCATAGCAACACAGGTTCCGTGAACATAGAGATTGGAGGCGCTGACGATATTACAAATAGAAAGGTCGTGAAATGTCACTCATATGTTCTCGGTGCTGTAAATGATATGGGTAATGTTATAGCTTTCATGTTGGCAAAATTTGAAATAATAGGCAAAGAAATACAGAAATCCCAACAATCCATAGAAAGTAAAATATGTGATTCTCAAAAATCTTTGTCCGAGAGAATTGGAAGAATTGCAAAAATCTCTCGAATGTAAACTATGCAAATCCCAAAATTTTTGTCCGAGAGAATGGAAAAATGTTAAAAAATATTTCGAAAGTAAATTTTACAAGTCTCAAAATTATTTTTCAAATAAAATTGATATTAAATTTCATGGGCAGAATAAGAAAATAGCTGCTTTGAAAAATGCACAGAGTGCATAAAGCAAAAGTTAGCAGAACAGAGTGAAAATCTTGAGGCGAGGTTAAACAGCCAAATTGCTACTTTTGCATCGGAGAGAAATGCCTTTATTACGGAACTACGCAGTGAAGTAATAACACATACGGAAGAAAGTGTCAGTAAAATTCAATCTGATTTAAACTGCACACAGAATGAACTCAAAACTTCTGTTCAAATAATTCAGTGAGTTAGATGCTACTTGCGAAAATTTTGCTTTGCAACTTTCCAATGTAGAGGCATGCATAAAGGAGGTCGGAAATAAGTCTGTTCAACCCGCCATAGCAAACACAAGCATTTTTACAAAAGAGTTGGATACCGAATTCAGTTCATTGGAAAGTCATGTAGAAAGTGGGTTGAAACAAACAGGAAAGGTATGCCGCTTAGCAAGAGAATGCTTGGAGAAACCAATTAGCAAGTTAGAAAACAAGTTATCTGTAACAGACCGCAGGATTGAAGATCTGCTAAATAATTTACATGTTGCAAAAGAATGCGTGGACAATAATAATACTACTCGCACTGCTAATATTAGCCACGCCAGCTGTTTGCACATTACAACAAATTAGTTGGAGCCCTTGGGTAATCAAGTTCCATAGCTGCTGTCATTAACCCTACCACTGCATTTATTCATCACCCGGCCAAGCAGTGGTCAGAAAGCATACAGTCTTTTACAGAAAACTCCAGAGAAAACCCAGTAACATACCTAAAATGCATAGATGAGTATTCAAGCATATTTAGTTTGTTGTATGCGGATAAGTTACATTGTATATGACTAAGTCTTAAGTCTATGGCATTCTTCAGGTGGGAGGTGGTCAGAGACCAGGTAACCAACTACAAAGACGTTTGTCAAAAATTTTGCAACAATTGTGAAACACGCGTATTCAAGGAAATCTCGGGGCCAATCCACCTCTGGAAAAATTTGATCCACGTCTTGGGAAATCCCTGGAAGAATAATTTAGCAATATATAAGAGCGTACACTTAACAGCTCCCATGGAGGATAACAAGTTTGCAGAAGTTGTGTTAGCGCAGTTACCCTTCTGTAACCAGGAAAAGTAGTCTGGTCAGACGTATAAAGATTTAGCTGGTAACAAGCGTAATGCACCATTGTACCCTGAACCTAATCATGGTAATACAGTGCAATCAAACACCGAAACACGAAATCCTAAGGTTTACACATTATATTATCAGTATGGACAACCCCAGAGTCAAGACCAGATAAATTTATATTGGTCTGATAAAGACTTCTGTGGTACTTGTAAAAATGGCAAACCAACCCAATCTCTTCGTTCATTACTAATGTGTGCCTATTTTTAGTAATGTGCCTCATGCTAAAATGGCTAAGACCATTTCTTACTCATTTCACATTACTATGTGCCTGATGCTAGAATGGCCCATTCCAAACCTCATTTTTGTTCACGAGTTGTTTTGCACAACCACTCTTTTTAAGATATTTGCTTGTCTCACACTGCAATTGTCACTAGCATTTTGCTAATCAAGTTAATTCTTGCTCTTATTATTGCATACCATTTTGCCTAAATCTCTTGTGTTAAAACCATTGTTTAACCTTTTTAGGTTACCTCACGTACACAATGTGTTACNCATTGTTTAACCTTTTTAGGTTACCTCACGTACACAATGTGTTACTGTTTACCTGTAATCACGTTGCACCTACTATTCTTCTACACTGTTTACCTTTGTGTAGCTTAACCTTATTCTCATTGTTAATTTGCTAATTGTCAACCTAATGCAATTCAACGTATAGTGTAATCTATGTACAACCAGTGTCTTACTCGAATCTTGTAAACCCTGTGGAACTTTTCACGCTATTAATTTTACTCTTCCACCTAAGCCAATACTGTAAAGCAAGACCAAATTTTACATGAACATTTACCTTAAGATAAAATAATTGAATGGCTCTAACCTAACTGTTGTTTTGTTGTATTTTGGAAGTGTACCAGCCGAATTTCGTACCCTGTAGGAGCTTCTATTTTCGATGTAAGTAGGCGGTTGTCAACCAAATAAGCATTTTATCACTCCACACTTTTCTCACTAATTTGAGATTGCACCAGTTAACTTCCTTTTACCTTGAGAAAACTTATTTAGCTTCCGCAGTGAACTTAGCTACACCCTTAAGGCTAGGATTCTATGTAATGCTAATCTTGAATTTTACTTGTTCACTAGCATTGCAACAGGCTGTGAAATAATTTTGCAACAGTATATCCCACTTAAAGCTTTCACCCAATCAACTGGGAACTAATTGTACGTAACCAGGTCTTCAGCTTAATGTGTACCACAGTCCCGTACCCGAGGGTAGGGATTAGGATTCTTCAGATCCGCCCCGTTAAGCATATGCTGTTTGGTCATGCTGACCATTTTCACTCTTACGTACCTTTTTACTTATTCCGGTCACAAGGGTCAAACGTGTGGGGCACACCTTACTTACAAGTGTCCAGACGCCTTTGAGAGGATGTTCGTCCTTCACGCCTTTGGCTCCAGCTAACAGAAAGGGGTGGAGAGGTGTTTGATGCGCCACAGGCATAGTTATTCACACGCTCTAGCCTCGCCACAGCCACGGCCCCCTCCTAAAAAGTGGTGTTACGCCGCACATGCCACAGCATACCTTAAACACTAGTTGATGCCTTCTGCTGGCTGCAACCCGTTGGAGGGGTAAGACAGTGGCGGCGCTGTCATACCCCTCCAGCCTTCGAGCATGTGAGGGAAAGTAGCTGCCAGCTTAGGCTGCCTTCGGCCATCTCTGCCAGCTCACCACCGCCCTCTCTCTCAGTCATCTCTCTCTACCGCTATCTCCGTACCCCCACACTGACCTTGTGCACCACGTATAAATAGGGCTTGCAGTCCTCAGTTTGAGGCTGTCTCGCTTCAGTCTAGTTGCAGAACGTCACGTTGCGCAACCGTCTACTGACACTGCCACAACCTTTGCAGAATGGCACACTGCGGGAGAGTCAACCGACTTCTTCAAGCCTTCACTGCCATTTGCAGTGCTGTCGAGAGTCTTACTCTGCACGACACCGCCTCGCTGTCCGTCAGCACGCCGAAGCCTGCTGCTCTTCCAGCTACCTTGCAGCTCACTCACAATTGACTCAAGTTAGAGTACCGCTGACTTGGGGTTGCCCTCACCCCCCGCACTGCCACGTCTTCCGAGACTACGTCACATACCAGTTGGCAAGCTAAGATCGGCCCTTCAAGCCTTAGTCAGGGTACAGATTGGTTTATGTGTGTTAAATGAGCAATCAATAAACAGGCATTAATCAACTGGGTTGCGTTGTCACCCCCAGCACTCTGTCTTTTCTTCACCTTGCTCCCGCTATCTCCTGTTTCATCACCAATCCTAATAACACTGTTACAGGGGTAGTCACAAGCCGGAACCTCGTTCCCTACCTCACCTTTACAGAACTGTCTCGATGTGGAGCTTGGGAAGTCTGTTGTCCTAGGCAACACCAGAGCAGTTGTCACTTTGGACTATCGCTTCTCCAGTACATGCCTGGGTCGGCCAGCGACGTCTCGCTCGCCAGGTTACTTGCTGGAGAACGATAGGCCAACCCCTGACAAGGAATCCCGTTTCTTCATGATGCTTGGGTCCACCAGCGATGTCCCGCTCGCCAAGTAGCCACGAGAACAGATACCTCCAAACCTGATACTGTCACTTTCACTTTGGTACTTGGGTCTGCCAGCGACGTCCCATTCGCCAAGCTGCTAGACTGAAGGCCAGTAGTCCAGGCTGCCTACTCTATCCAACAGCCCACTCCTTTTTCCATCAGGCTGTGCTCACCCCTTTTTGGACAACCACTATCTGCCGCTCTGTTCTGTCACTCCCTTATACCTCATCATATGACTGGGTGGGGGAAAGCAGCCAAGCAGGGGCTAGCTCTGGCTGGAATCCTAGAGAGTAGAGATTCAGGTGCCAGTCAGATATACACCTGGAAGAAGGAGGAAGCTGCTCGCCAGAGGGGGTCAGCCACCAGCTCGTCCAAGAAGTCATCGCACAGCCTTCTTTGGTACATGCCCCGTGCAGTGTCACCACTTCCGCCGACACTATCAAAGAAGCAGACTTCCTCCACATAGCCAGCCAGCGCCGACAAAGTAGTCAAGACGCCCGAGCATTACACCAGGGTACACCCCTAGGTGTGTGCCAACCCGACCAGCTCTGACCAGTGCACCTACCAAGACCCACCGCCAGGTCATTGAAGTGGCCAAACCTTACACCACAGGCCCCAAGAACAACCCCGTAAGAGTGGTGACCACTGCTTCTCAGTCGCCCGGAGAGGGAAGAGCCTTGGCACTGCCCCCCAGCAGCCGGACCCAGTAGGCTGGGCGTTAATTTAAATGTATATACTGGAGTGTGTGTCATAAAAAGGTGCCTATTGCACAACTTTGTGAGAGTAAGGGATAGATACAACTTCGAACATACGCTTACAGTTGTTGGTTTTCGAGACAATAGAAAATGTAGGTATGGTACCTGACTTCCTGCAAGACCACCAGGGCAACATTTGCAGATTATTCCGTAGGTGTGGGTAAGTACCATCAAAATACAAAAATACATTGAATTGTTGTATGTTGTGGTACATAGAGCGAAAGGCTTACTATCATAATTATGCAGTTGTGTCACACAAGTTTGTAAACATATGTTTGAAGTTTAAGGATTAGTNAAAGAAGCAGACTTCCTCCACATGGCCAGCCAGCGCCGACAAAGTAGTCAAGACGCCCGAGCATTACACCAGGGTACACTCCTAGGTGTGTGCCAACCCGACCAGCTCTGACCAGCGCACCTACCAAGACCCACCGCCAGGTCATTGAAGTGGCCAAACCTTACACCACAGGCCCCAAGAACAACCCCGTAAGAGTGGTGACCACTGCTTCTCAGTCGCCCGGAGAGGGAAGAGCCTTGGCACTGGCCCCCAGCAGCCGGACCCAGTAGGGTGGGCGTTAATTTAAACGTATATACTGCAGTGTGTGTCATAAAAAGGTGCCTATTGCACAACTTTGTGAGAGTAAGGGATAGATACAACTTCGAACATACGCTTACAGTTGTTGGTTTTCGAGACAATAGAAAATGTAGGTATGGTACCTGACTTCCTGCAAGACCACCAGGGCAACGTTTGCAGATTATTCCATAGGTGTGGGTAAGTACCATCAAAATTCAAAAATACATTGAATTGTTGTATGTTGTGGTACATAGAGCGAAAGGCTTACTATCATAATTATGCAGTTGTGTCACACAAGTTTGTAAACATATGTTTGAAGTTTAAGGATTAGTTAACCTACATTTGCATGATTACATTCAAATTGACATTTCTTGCTACAGAGTACAGTGGACTTCCTATGTAACGTTTTTCAGGGGACTGTCAAAAATTTCCATACATCTGGGATTTCAGTAGATGAGGGTTCTGATGTGTACATCAGTAAAATACAGCTTCTGACCTTACTAAACTTCATGTTGAGTATAACGAGAGCTGTACACTATCTGTGAATAAAGTTAAACATACAGAATAAAAATGGGAATTTAAAAAAAAAAAGTATTTACTGTAAATAATACATTAAAAAATATTTCACTTCAACTCGTTTAAATAAAGAATGTAACATCAGAAAATACCATATATAATTTATTGTAATCCCACACCAACTGCAAGCCTACCCAAAACTTTCAAACCCTCTGAAAATAAAAATATTACACTGAATGCAAGCAAAATTTTGAATTTCCCATCCGCACTTAATCAGCTGAGAGTGCACAGGGAGATTCGATCGGGCAGTGTGTTCACTGCGGCTAAGGCGGAGAATGGGAAGCCCAGCGGCGAGAGGAATGAAATTATGTACCTCTCCCCTTCCAAACCAGTTGGCACGCAGAGGGAGGGTGCAAGGTCACCACACTGCAGTAACTAGCTCATTCTCCATCATCCGTGTAAGGGGAGGAAGCCAGCTCTGCCGATTATCACCGAAGCTTGCACAATCCAGGCCATATATCTACACTACAGCAATCTATACTTACGTTGGTGATTCCGTGCTCTCGTAGAGAAAGTGTAGTTGAAGTAATGAATGATATTTCACTTCGAAAAATGAGGGTTATTGAGAAAACGGTAAACAAATAAGACAATTAAAATTTATTTTGTAAAACCATATCTTCTGATTTTCCAGTACACTTACACTTGTCTCGAGTTATGCTGCACTCTGGCTCGGTGCTTACGCTTTATTAGAAAACAAAAGGTTTCGAATAGGCCTCTTGCAGGATATCAGTTTATTCAGAACATGCATGTATATTAAAATTAATTAATTTAAGTCATCTGATCTCCCCACAAGAAGTTACTGATAAAGAACTTTACGCTTGTTAATACAAATCAATTTATGTTCAAACAATTTTTGGTGACAAGGGAAGGTCATGTATACACTTCTGGGCATATTTTATTTGTAAAGATGCTGTCCATTGAGTGAAATTAATATTTAGTTTTTAAATCGTATTGATTTATGCCAGATAAGATTAAACACCAACTTAACTGGAAAAAAGACCTTTAATTACAAAAGAAAATATCTTTGCAAAAAATAATTCCTCGCTAAAATGTGAGAGCAAGTAAGTGCTCGCAGCGGTGCCAGCGGCAGCGGGGCAGCGAGAGAGACAGAGAAAAGAGAGAGAGAGAGAATCTAGCTTATTTTTTGCTATATAACAGTTTTACCTCTCAATGGAATGTAAGGGGAGGAAGCAAGGTGTGCAGCTGAGAGCGAGATGGAAAGAGGAAGAGGATGCAACAACACCACACTGGTTGCTAGGTAACTGCTTCCCCTCTCGTCAGGTGTGCAAGGGAAGTGTGTATGCCAGTCTTGCTGTCGCCGAGTCGCCTACACCATCAGCTGAACTGGGTACCACGCCAGCGTGTCATAGTGGTGATAAACGGTGGTGTGTTGATGGTTTTTCACATTCAGTTATTAGACATTTATATAAACAACCAGCTTAAAAACTATAGTTGCAGGAAATCTTAAGTGACGGGACCGAAAGATGTTTTTGTCAATGCAATATTCTATACACAATAAAAGCAGGTAATGGTATCATTATTTATATAGGAATTTTGCCAGGACCACTAAGAATTAACGGTTTATCAGTACATGCTTTTTTGATACACGAGTCCACTGTAGTTAACAAATAGATTGTTTACCTACATTAATTTATTTCAAATTAAAGTATGTTCAAATTATGTTTAACGTTCTTTTCACAACTACATATTCNGTTTACCTACATTAATTTATTTCAAATTAAAGTATGTTCAAATTATGTTTAACGTTCTTTTCACAACTACATATTCTAGCTCCTTGTGAATAACAATGAAGGAAATATCGTGACAAAAAGCAGCATTTTAGTCACTCACAAATGGCATTGATTTGCTGGTAGATTCACTGTTGAATAAATTTAACTTGTCTACTAAGTACTGTGAGCTATTAGCTGTATGACTAACACTTAAAAAACATTCATATTAATAAAACTATGCCCAATAAGTATGCAGATGTCATTGTTACATACTCCGTTGTCATTACAACAGTATGTTTTAAAGCTGCCATATTTATTTGAATACGTACAGCAATTTTTATTATTTATTAAAAAGGCCATCGCTATACTATTCTTCATGTATTTGAGGGTGCAGGAGGAGAGGGTTGGGCTTATACACATTTGTAAATGGTGTGTTCTTGCAACATCTGTACATCGCACTAACAGAAAAAATATGTTTGTGACACACAAATGCTTTATCTATTTGATTGCGGTTTATTTTTTCCATGAACTGAAAACACACGTGACTTTACTGAAAGCATACGTGCTTCACCTACCCTCCCCCTCTTCATAAAGCCCATTAACATAAGGGAAAATATCTATACATTTATGCTATATATACTCGTGCATACATGTGTGTGTACATTCATACGTTTGTACAAACATTAATACATACACACAGTACACNGCTATATATACTCGTGCATACATGTGTGTGTACATTCATACGTTTGTACAAACATTAATACATACACACAGTACACACATACCTAAACTATTTTTTGGGTAAATATAAGCAATCACTTGCTCATTTCATTCTTTGTTGTCTCATCCTTTTCTATAAAGCCATCTACCCTGAANGCTATATATACACGTGCATACATGTGTGTGTACATTCATACGTTTGTACAAACATTAATACATACACACAGTACATGCATACCTCAACTATTTTTCGGGTAAATATAAGCAATCACTTGCTCATTTCATTCTTTGTTGTCTCATCCTTTTCTATAAAGCCATCTACCCTGAANGGGTAAATATAAGCAATCACTTGCTCATTTCATTCTTTGTTGTCTCATCCTTTTCTATAAAGCCATCTACCCTGAAACAGCATATTTCCTGCCAAGTCTTCAGTCTCTTATCCCGTTTTTTGTACTCATCTACTCTTTGTGTTCAATACGTCCTATATACAGGACCATGACTCCACTGCTGTTAGTAACAATTCTGTTTTGATATTCATAGCTGTAGAGATGTGCACATACTACAACGATATGACTGTCTTGCATGTGCAGCAGTGCTCCACGCCGGACATTCTGCATCATGTTAAAGCCATAACCGTCTGCAGGGGTTAGGGCTGCGCGGATGGCTCCTACGCATGCAGATGATACACGTGCATATGAACACAGACATTTGACTGTAGGTAATCCTCTCTGTGTACAGGTCTTGGAGGGTCGACAATCTGCATCCATGTGTAACGGGCCTAAGGGAGATTGGAAGCATCACTACGCCTACTGTCCAGAGAACCCAGGGAAGTTGTAGTATCATTGGTAGCAAAGTCTCCTTCAAGTAGGTTTCGTAGTGGGCCTTGCTTTCAGCTCCAGCGGTGCCCAGAGAAGCTTTATAAGTGTTGTTAGCAAGACACCCAAACTTAGAGAGAGAGCAGTTTCCAGTGTGCACTAATTGTGAGGCTGAAGAGCTTCAGGAATATGATTGANACACCCAAACTTAGAGAGAGAGCAGTTTCCAGTGTGCACTAATTGTGAGGCTGAAGAGCTTCAGGAATATGATTGTGCCTGAGCCTGAGAGGGCAGTGGATTGGAAAGGAAAAATGTTTGGCTAAGAGGTAAAAAACTGGAGGAAATGAATACCTTGGTTTATTGATAAATCGCACATATACCAGTCTGTGCACAGGGCGCCTGAAGGTCAGGGTAGCTTAACTGCCAAAAGAATGCATTACTTGCATGAATAAAGATCAGTGGGGCGAGGGCGACCCCTGAAAAGAAACAGCNCTTAACTGCCAAAAGAATGCATTACTTGCATGAATAAAGATCAGTGGGGCGAGGGCGACCCCTGAAAAGAAACAGCTACGCAACTGGTGCAGGCGCAACAACATGAGTCTTGGCAGGGTGACTTCTCAGGAGTAGAACTGGTGTGCAGAGATAAGCAGTCTGTCTTGTAGACAACATTATCAGCAGAAACTGGTTGGCAGTCAGCTGGACAGCTTGGAGACTGAGCAGAAAAGAACTGCTCCGAGGAGCCTTTATGACGCAAATTCATATTTATCCTGCCAGGGGAGAGCAGAGTAGGGGCAAAAGCTTCCCATCCCTGCAGCTTGGATGCACATTCAGTACTCATACCTGGAGAGTCTTTCACAGGGGCAAGACACAAAACCTCCAAGGTAGGCATGCATGTAGCACATATTGCCTGCAGTCAGGCTGTAGCAGACCTCTCAGAACAGTATGTGGGTGATGGCAGTGGNGCATGCATGTAGCACATATTGCCTGCAGTCAGGCTGTAGCAGACCTCTCAGAACAGTATGTGGGTGATGGCAGTGACGGAACTGGCAGTGGCATCGCTTACCATACACTGAGGTGGAAGCTCAGTGGGATATCAAATGTCGCCTGAGGCATGTAAAGTGGGCATGTATTACTTAAGTTGCACGACAGCACTGCATCCAACAACATAGTGGATTGTAACTAGCAAANATGTAAAGTGGGCATGTATTACTTAAGTTGCACGACAGCACTGCATCCAACAACATAGTGGATTGTAACTAGCAAAAGTGAGGCTCAAATTATTTTGTAATGATGTTTTGTGCCGATTGCATTGTCCCTACAACAATTGCAGGTCTGGTTAATTGTGCATCACATAAATGTAATTTCACCTGAGCCAGTTACTTTCCCATATTATGCAAATGTGGTCAATCCTTTTTTACAGACAGACACATGTAACCCACTCCAAATCATTCTCAATGCTTTTTTGACAATCCTTGGTTCAATGGTGTGCTAATCGGTTATTGGCTTTACAGTAATCAAACTTAAGAAGCACAAACCTCTAGCAGTAGTATCTGCTTGTGTGCACATAAATGTTGACTATCTCTCTTTGCGAACTGTGATCAGCATACTGCAGCAGAACTATGGCTCCCACGTTGGGGCAGTTATTTCATATAATTATAAATACCTAATGGAGAGTGAGCCAGTGTTGGAATCAGCCATTAGCAAAGTGTTCCTCAAACCAGAGATTGGAGGCCATGCAAAGTAATTGATGACAATCCTACATACTTGGGTATATTGAGAGGATGTTATTTAAATTTTGTGTATTTGTGTAGCATCCAGTTAAGATAAGTATATATTCTTCTTTCTTCTTCAAGACATCACAATTCAGATTAGTTGTGTATTGCATAGGATTTAAGACTGTGTGTTTTGATAAAACAATCAGATTCATTTGTACATAAAAAAAGTGATTACAGAGATAAGATATAGCCATGTGAATGCNTGTTTTGATAAAACAATCAGATTCATTTGTACATAAAAAAAGTGATTACAGAGATAAGATATAGCCATGTGAATGTGATGCTGATAGCAGAAAAGATAAAGCTTGTTCAACAGTATTAGAACCAAGGAAATCTACCAGTTATATTGTGATTCTTGTATTAAATACCTACATTTTGATTGTTTCTACGNAGTATTAGAACCAAGGAAATCTACCAGTTATATTGTGATTCTTGTATTAAATACCTACATTTTGATTGTTTCTACGATGATGACAGATGTATGTAATAAATTTTTTCTTTATCATAATATTATTATAATTTTTTGCAATGTAACTTAATTCATACAAGTACTTTTGTATTAATTGTTGAAATTATTGTTTTTGTTAATAGAACCTCCATGAAAATGTTTATAAAAACATGAAGTGTTAAAAGTGTAACATTAAATAAATTAGCTACGATGAGCATAGTGGTATTATAATAGATTGGAAATGTTTTGTTTTACAAAACGTTACTAGAAATATAATATATGGCACGAATATCCTGCCACGCTACTAATTACATTATAAAAAGGAGACTGGAAACACAAGTACTCGCAGGGCGGTACTCGTTGATAGGCTCACACACACATAAAAGTCTGACAATTTGTGTGTTTCCATGAGTACCATCCTGTGAGTACTTGTTTTTTCTGTCTCCTTTTTATAATGTAATTAGAAACTTAATATGTTCTCATCAGTCTGAAAATCAGTAATGTTTATCTGAATTCATCTCAGTTTCAAATTGTTAATATTTTTAACTCTTATATCAATTCTTACTGGCTTACAAACTTCATACAAATGTACATTGGGTTGAGCTTAATAGTGGAAAGATATTTTGACAAGACAAAGCACAAACAGGCCATTTGCAACCTCCTGTTTTCAGTTGAATANGGGGTTGAGTTTACATAAAGCTTAATAGTGGAAAGATATTTTGACAAGACAAAGCACAAACAGGCCATTTGCAACCTCCTGTTTTCAGTTGAATAATACTTACCAAGATTAGTTTTTGTGCATCCGTCAACTTTCCACCAGTTTGAAACCATTTTTACTCAACTTAATTTATTGTTCTTAAGCAGTGCAAGCAAAGGGATAGGAATAAAATTGAAGGCCACAACATTCACTGACCTATCATACCTGGCAAGCAAGTGTGTATATAGTCCAGTGATGCTTCTTGTATAAAACGCTGCACATGCAACATCATTCTCATAATGTNACCTATCATACCTGGCAAGCAAGTGTGTATATAGTCCAGTGATGCTTCTTGTATAAAACGCTGCACATGCAACATCATTCTCATAATGTTACTATTGATTCAGTCTCAAAGTGTGACACAATGTCTTCAACAACCCTTGTTACTCTTATAAAAAGCCATCAAGTTTAAGCTTATGTACATTGAAGAGCCAAAAAAAACTGATATAGACGTGCGTATGCAAATAACAGAGGTATGGAACCAATCAGAGTAACGCGATGCGGTTAGCAGCTAGATCGGTTACTGCTGTTACAATGGCAGGTTATCAAGATTTAAGTGAGTTTGAACGTGGTGTTATAGTCGGCGCATGAGAGATGGGACATAGCATCTCCGAGGTAGCGATAACATTTGGATGTTCGTGTATGACCATATCACGAGTGTACCGCGAATATCGGGAATCCAGTAAAACATCACATCTTCGACATCGCTGCGTCCGGAAAAATATTGTGAAAGAACGTGGGACAAACTACGACTGACGAGAATCATTAAACGTGACAGGCGTGCAATCCTTTCTCAAATTTGCACAGATTGGATTTGTGGACTGCCCAGCAGGATTCATGGTGTGAATTGCCTCCTGCATGCCTTCAGACATTAGTCGAGTCCATNCATGGTGTGAATTGCCTCCTGCATGCCTTCAGACATTAGTCGAGTCCATGCCACGTCGTCTTGCAGCACTTCTGCGTACTCTTCAGTGTAGTTCCACGTAATAAAACTATGTTAATGTTATGAACCTTATTATTAGTTTTANGCACTTCTGCGTACTCTTCAGTGTAGTTCCACGTAATAAAACTATGTTAATGTTATGAACCTTATTATTAGTTTTAATTAATCAGTCCATGCCTAAAATGAATTTTTTTATGGTCTTACAACTTCCACTTCGTGTGTCAAGAGATAAGTATTTAGGAAAATACATATAATGAGGTAACGAGCATCTTGTCAGTTTGACAGATGGTCATGGATGGGATAGGTATTCACTCTACTGGTCCATCTGTCCCCCTCTTTCTTCAGTGTCTCAGGATCACTACTGCCTGTAGTGATCTAACAAGCATTTCTGCTGACTGAGAAGACTCCTATGTAGGCAGGGTGCAATGATGAACGACATATTACTTTCCAAGATGACAGTGGGTTGGCATTCTTCTAATCCAGCATCCTTCTGTACAACCATCTTCTGTGGGTACTGCACTGAGTTCCTTGGATAGCTCACTGCTAGTGTTGACTGTTTACCACAGAAATGTTTTACAGTTAGAAAAATAACAATGGTGTTCAATGATTCAAATTTTAAATACAGATTGTCAGGTAATTCACAGATACGGACTGCACCACACGAATCTATGGTCAAAACTAAGTAGAAAATACTCTTATGTAAAAATGCAGTAGACCCTTTGTTTACGAGAAAAACTCCATTAAAGTTCCAGAAACCATTGTAGGAAACATGTGGTATTCCAATTAGATAAGGATGAGGTGATGTCTCATCGTAAGACATACAGCAAGGGAAAGAGCCGAACTCAGTAGTGCCAAAGAGGCAGTGGAGTTCACATACATTGAGTACTGGGACGTGAAAATGGCCATGGGTGCATCTGGCGGCCAAGCTCCATGGCTGCATACATCCAACATGCAGTAAAGTCCATTGCTATGGGTAGAGCAAACTTTGAACATCTGTTATGACGTTTTGTATGCTGATTATGTACGCTGTGCTTAACGTGGCATAAAGTCTTTTATTTACTTTAATGTTTTCCTCGTAAACTAAGGCCCTTACACATTTTTACGAAAGAATATTTTCTACTTAGTTTTGAGCATAGACTCGTGTGGTGCAGTCCATATCCGCGAAATACATGACATCTTGTATATATTTTAATTTAAGAAGTGTACCTGGAGAATTTTCGTACTTTGTAGCATGTTCAATTTAGATGTAAGTATGTGTTGCAAACTTAAGAGAAGTTAATAAGCTCAGTTGTGGTAGTTTTAGTTTACTCCAGACAAATTTAGCCATTTTCTGTTAACTTTCTTCAGCCAAGAGGTAACCTGCTAGACTACCACAGTGAATTTAGCAAATCCCATAAGGCTAGGATTTTTGTATTGTAACCCTTTGGTTTTACTTTTCACTAGCTTTGTATATGGGCTGTACATTTTTTATTCCTTTCTTTTTTTCAACATTGTTTTGGAATGTTTGTATGCAACTAGGCCTTCAGCCAATTATTGTACCACAGCTCCATTCCCAGGAGTAGGGTTTGGATCCCAGTTGTTTAATGATCACGGTTTGACTTTAGCTTACCCCGATACCTGACCTGTAAGTTTGAGCAAGAGGAGGTTGGGGGGGGGGGGTTATTTCCATGGGTGAGAGAGAGAACCCAGTTCCAGTCAAGAGGAAGTCTGTTGCCTTAAGTGAGGTAAGTTTTCTTCACACCTTTGGCTCCAGTTAACACGGAAAGGGAAGGAGGAAGGGGGCATTACGTTCCACGGGTGACATATTTTAACCGAGCCTCTGCCGCAGTTGTGCCTCCTCCCCTTCTTCCCCCTCCTCACCAAGCAAGAACTGTTAGGCAAGGGTAGCGGCATGCTGCCCTTGCGGCATCACACTAAAGTTTGGCACTTCTGTGTGTGTCAGCCTACCTCCTTTCCAGCCGCTGGCCATGGAAGGGTAACCCCTGTGCAGCCAGCATTTATAGCTCTCTCTCCCCGTCCTCTCTAACACCCCCTTGTTTGCTCTGGGTTCAAGGTATAAATACTGGCCATGGACTGCAGTTCGAGGCTTTCTTTGTTTAGCAGTGGTCACACTGTTACTCTGCCTGAGCACATACCAACCATCAAGAACCTTCACATCTTCATGCCAAAGTGCTGCCACCCATCATTTGAGTACAAGTTCCGCCATACTCTGGGATTACCCTCACCTCATCGCACAGCTGTGTCAACAGCGTACACCCCTGTAGGCATTGTTGGCTACCTAGGTCTAACCCACCCTTCATTTCCTGTGAAGGGTACAGGCTGAGTGTGCTTGTTTTTTATAGATTTGCCATAAATGAGACATACTCCAACATGGTTTTCTTTTCTCTACCTGCTCACTTTATCTTCTTCAACCTAATCACACTTCCAGGAGTTGGCATGAGCTACCAACTCTCATACGCCCTTCAGTCTCTGTAGAAAGGAACATCCCTCTTCGTGCTGGGGATTTGGGTATGGTGATAATCCTGCTTTGCCAATCACGACCAGAGAGGATTGCCTAGCAGCTGCTGTGCCTCTCTGCGGAGTACTTTGTGTGCCGGCGATGATACCGCTTTACCTGGGTACTCTCTGAAAGCCAGCAGTGGTGAATCATAGGAACATATCTTACAAACCTTCTCATAGGGATGCGGTGTGCCGGTGATAATCCTGCCCTACCTGATAGCCTGGGAAGGAGAGACAAGTTACTAGTGCACTGCACTGTGAGGGAGGTCACTGGGCTCGAGATACTCGAGACTGATGTCATGGAGCTCTAGCTTCTCGCGAGAGTCTCGAGACGGACATTCTAATGTGCTACTATCTAGATAAGTTTCTGAGAACCAGTTGCAATGCACTGAATACGTCACTGCAGGATGAGCTACCACATGATATATATTCTAAATGCCAATAACTTCAATACCAGCTTACAACAAACGTGTATTGGAAAAAGGTTTGCTGAGGAGCCGCAAATTGTTTGAAAATCCTAGGGATGCCAGTAGGAATGTGCGATACATAATACTTGAATACGCATTAAATAGGGATGTGACAAACATAATGGAAAGGAAGCCTTNAGTAGGAATGTGCGATACATAATACTTGAATACGCATTAAATAGGGATGTGACAAACATAATGGAAAGGAAGCCTTGGCAAGATAGGAAGATTAAACCGTACAATTTTTATTCAAAAATGTTAGTTTTCTGACAATCTCACCATACAGTCTACTTCTCTGCTTATTAATAATCTGACCTGTCTTTGAGAATATATGCTCACTTGGAACTGACGTGGCCGGTACACACAAATATGTATCTGTGAGTACTGCCAAGGCTGGGTATCGCCTTTGGTTGCAGCGCCATAAATCAAACGCTGCAGACATACGGGGCAGNCTGTGAGTACTGCCAAGGCTGGGTATCGCCTTTGGTTGCAGCGCCATAAATCAAACGCTGCAGACATACGGGGCAGAAATTTCTTTGCCAGATAACACTGTACTTCCACTGCTGCATCCACTGTGACGTGCTCACTATTTGTGTCTGTTACTCATTGTCATATGATTCCCATACACTAAATGTTGTCGGCAATGTTGATACGTGGGACACATCTGTATCATGAGAAGATGTGCCAGCTGTCGAACGCAATACTTGCATGCACTCTGATGTCAAAATTTGCATTGCAACTGTTGCATGCTCTGCATTGACGAATGGCAGCCATTTAAGTCGTGGATCTAGAATTGTAGCACGTGAACACAAGGCATGTTTTTCAATATGGCTCATCTTTGCTGTTAAGTTTTCGTGCAGATCGGCCTTGAGTTGTTGAGTTGGATTGGTTCCCCATCCGTCTCTAGACAGCACCTCATGAAGCTGTGTTATAGTTGGAATTTTCTTTTAAATGTATGAATGCTGCTCTGTTGACAGTTTGGCAGTTATGTTCTCAAATGGTTGAAGCAGTTTAAGAGTGTCATCTAACATATCCCATTCTTCCTGCATAAGGAGTTCTATTTCTAACCGCAGAATTGTTAAACAGGCTGCAACACACACTCCTTGCTTTTTAAACATACTGAGCATATGGAACGTGCTGTTCCACCTCGTCGCTACCTCTTGAATAAGCTTATGCACAGGCTCCTGTAAAAGCTTCTGTGTCTCAGCAAGCTTTTCTTTAGCTTTACAGCTTGTCTTAAAGAGGCCAACAATTTTTTGTGCCTTTTCTCACATGGACGATAGCAGTAGATTGCTTACCAGAGCCTGCTGTATCACCAAATAGAGCATGTGCACTGCACACGGCAGATGCTGCACCCCTAAACCTCCACTCTGAATTAATTGCATAGTGGCTGTCATCTTAGCAGCATTGTCGGTAACAACACTAACCACTTTACCCTCTAGCTTCCAAGTTGTAATGATATCATCCAATTTCTCACTGATGTTAAGGGCTGTATAAGCCTCCTGAAAATGGAATGTGTCCAGGCACAATGTCTGCAAAGATTAATTCCTTATCGAGGTGGTGATTCGTTACAGCCATGTAGGCTTTCAAGTTCATCGGTGTCCAAATGTCAGTAGTCAAGAAGATGGGAACCTATCCTAATATTTCCTTTTAAAATTAATTTTTTTAAGTCATGAACCCCTATGNTCAGTAGTCAAGAAGATGGGAACCTATCCTAATATTTCCTTTTAAAATTAATTTTTTTAAGTCATGAACCCCTATACAGGATTTTTCGAAATTCAACTCAGTTACAATTTGTACTCTGATAGTTAAAATTTTTATGTTATAAGTTTGAATATTATATCAAAAACAACTTTGTAGTTGATCAACTTTATAGCAGGACTTGCTGTATATACCATTGTTTTGAATTGGTTGTAAAATGCAGAGAGGTCTTAAAACTGGTGACAGAATTCCTCTCTATTTTCAAACCGTGAAGAGTCAAATATGTGTATAAGTTATACAATTTATATTGTCAGCTAAATTTTTTATACATGAAAAAAAGATAAATAACTACCTTCCGAATTCTCCCCTCCAATTATATATGCTTATGGTTTTTTATGAGATCCATTACAGACGTTTGCATCATTTTACAATTTTTAGTTACGTANTCAGTAGTCAAGAAGATGGGAACCTATCCTAATATTTCCTTTTAAAATTAATTTTTTTAAGTCATGAACCCCTATGCAGGATTTTTTGAAATTCAACTCAGTTACAATTTGTCCTCTGATAGTTAAAATTTTTATGTTATAAGTATGAATATTGTATCAAAAACAACTTTGTAGTTGATCAACTTTATAGCAGGACTTGCTGTATATACCATTGTTTTGAATTGGTTGTAAAATGCAGAGAGGTCTAACTGGTGACAGAATTCCTCTCTATTTTCAAACAGTGAAGAGTCAAATATGTGTATAAGTTATACAATTTATATTGTCAACTAAATTTTTTATACATGAAATTAAAGATAAATAATTACCTTCCGAATTCTCCCCAACCAATTATATATGCTTATGGTTTTTTATGAGATCCATTACAGACGTTTGCATCATTTTACAATTTTTAGTTACGTATGCATGTTGAGTACTCATCTGGAGAAAATTACAAAATATGATTTACTTTCCTGAAGAACCCTGAAGTGGAGGTCGTGAAGGGCAGAAGCAGAGGGCTTAAGTTGAGCCGGCTATTCCTCGGCAGGGGGCGATCACCCAGTCCGAACCCCCTGAAGGGCACCTCGCCTCCTGTGAGCCCGACCAGCTACCCAATGGCCACCATGCCCTCCTCACCTCCATCACATGCCAACTCCTGGAAGAAGCTACAACTACATGCCAATCATGATGAGGAAGAACTGATCCCCAGGAGAAACAACATTTTGCGCACAAACACCATTCCCGCCACCTTCACTTTCGAATCAGTCATCACCAAGAGGACTGAACAGTAAGCTAAGCTTCCATTACTTCCTTATGTTTTATAATCATGTTAAATGGGGTTAAGCTAAGCAAAATAAATTAATGCATATGCCAATATAAAGCAGACAGGGAAACCAGAAACTTTCTAGAGGAATTTTACAAATTTGTAGTTTCCAGTACAAATATTTTTTTTGAAATTACTCTTTTTACAGATGTTGTATTGTATTTCTTTCACGGTAATTAAATTACAAGTTTATTGGGATAAATATGGATTAAGCTTAAAATATGAAATTGAAACCAAGTACATAATACTACTGGGTGTTTATTTTTCCATTACTAGAGGTCCATGAAATTTGCAAATACTTTTGGTGGCAGGTTTGATTTCAAGAAGGTGTCTTGTGTGTTTCTTTGGTGACTGTAATTAAGTTGTTAGGACATGACCGCACAATGTGCAAACATGTTAAATAAAAAATGACTTAGAAGTGCAGGCTGCTGCCAAAAGAATTTACACAATTCAAGTACCTCCATCCATTACATATGCTGCTGGCTTTGATGAGGGACAGGAAGAGAAGATGTGGAGAATGGCACAATGTCTAATTGTATGTATGTAGGTATGTACATGCGAGCCCAGCCATTGCATTAGTGTAATGCAAAGTTCTGATCTTTGAAACTGCTATGCACTGCTATGTCTTACTTCTACCTTACCTCTTTACACAGTGTCGTGGGGCTCCCCAACACGTGCAGCTTGCAGGCAACTGCTGTTGTGGAGTTGAGCAACATCCTTGTGAACAGGAGAGTTAAGGTCTTGATCTCCAGTACTGCCCATTGTCACAAAGCATGTTGTTCTGCCCTGGCTCATGAGATCACCAGAATGTCTCTCAGGAAATTGTGTTAAACTTCAGAGACAAGTGAATAACACAAGGAAAATTATTCTCCAAGATATTATTAAGGCATATTTTTTTTTTTTTACCCAAGTGAGTATAGAGCAGTTTACACATACCACTATTATTGCATTTACACACTGACCATATAAGACACAAAATGCACAGTAATTTATTGTTTCTACAGTACTGCTTAATAAAAACATTACTTCAGAGTTAGAATATCTTGCATTCTTAGTGGTGTTTTGTTTTTGTAAACACCAATGTATCTCATTTTTGAAGTTTTATATATATTTTAACATTTTTATTACATTTTATGTTAATTTTCCATGGATTTTCACGTGTGGGGAACATGGCAGATGTTGCTGTTGGCTGGCGGGTTTCCAATGGAAAGTCCTTTTCCCCACCCCTGCATTCCGCCACTGCATTATTGGTTTGTGAGTCCGAAAGTAGGTGATGTGTCATGAGCAAAGAGTGGAAATAGAATTTGAAGTTCATTGGGTTAAAAGTGGCCAAACGTTGCTACTTCAATCTGGCTTGGAAAAACTTTTGGTAGCATTAAGGTATTGATCCAAAACAATAAGGGCTGCCAGAGTACATCAGCGGAAAGGAAAAAAGATGCAGTTTCCAAACACCATCTCTGTCAAAAACCATCTATATCACAGCGTTTCCAATTTCCTGACGTGTGTTTTTGAGATGAAACTGCTAGTGCGTCAAGGTTGCTGTAGCTATGTATTCTAGTGGTGTTCATTCAGTGTCTCAGTAAAATAACAGTGTAATAACCAATTTTTTTGTCTTGAAACTTATGGAGGAATAAAATAAAATAATGGATCAAGCAGATAAAATAAAAACAAAGTAAATAAATATTGATTACAATGTTTAGGTGAAAGGTGAAGCAGTGCATCAAACATGTCCATTGCAAGCCACCACTGCGCCATTGCCCCATCTTCAGCTCATTTCACCCTCACCAATGCTCAAGACCTTATGGTTAAGTGGCAACCAAAACCTCTCAACTCAACATAAGTTTATTAAATAACTATTTATGTTATTTATAAAATATATTGTTTAAACTTAATTTTAAACAGTTAAATTATAAGTTAGGTAGATGTTACCTTGGCCAGAGTATGTGAGACAACGTGTATAAACACAAGTGAGTGTGCTTAGTATTCAAAAAACTGATTGACCCAAAATTTTGTACATAATATCATCAAAACCAAAAATATTAACTGATAATAGATAGTCTTAAAATTCGTAAAGGACTAAAATACATATTAAATTGACAAGACAGATATCAATTTATTAAGTATTACTATCACCAGTTAAAAGAAAAAACCAAAGATCACTAAACAAAACCTAGATAGTCTCCAACAAGATACACAAAACTAAAAAAAAAAATTGGTAAGACAGCTATAAATCTCAATTTTATACACACAAATGACAGCCACTAAAAACACAAAAAATGATCAACAAAATAAACAAAACACATTAATCAGGAAAAAATTTTAGTCAACTAGCCATCAAGAAAATATTACTTTGTGTCAATTTTATAAGCATCACTTTACGCAAAGGAGTGATTGTGTCACTTTGTTATTGTTGAGAAAGGTCTAAGAATGAATAGAAGTCTGTTTTGGAGTTATTATTTTCAGTCATATTTACAACAGAAAAATATGCTAAATGATTTTATAAAAATGTTGAAACAGAAAAATTAGTCAAATTGTTAGCATTTCAGGGGAAGAGGGGGAAGAAAAAAGATACGATTTTGTCTGGGGGGGAAGGGAGGATTTTGTTGAACTTTATATAGTATTAGTTGAGTTACAGTTAGCAAATAAAATTGCAGTAGATACACTTAAAGGTTCATTTAAATAATTGCACCAAAAGTAACCCTCAGACACCCACAAGGTATCTCTGTACAGATGATCATGTTCATAAAGGCACAAAAATACGTATTAACTTGCTTGGCTATCAGTTGTATTCTCTGCTGCAAGGGGGAGGTTTTGGGTTCAGAGTCCAGTCAAGATCATGTAAAGGTCAACGACTGTTCTTTACTGTTATTTAGTAACGGCGAGAGCAGTCAAGAATTCTTCTGACCTGTTGGTGGTCCGCTTTATTGTAGTGCTGAGCCCAGCCTATAATGGATGTAAGGCTTGGACTATCCTGGTGGTGGTGCTGTGAGCGAGTGAGGTCCTGTAATGAGTATCAGGAGTGTGAAGTCTTGTAGATGATGGCTGCAGCATGCAAGGAGGTGGAGGTAACCTGTGGAGGGTGTAAGGTTCACTTGGTAGCAGTGACCTAAGTGAAAACATTATCTCTAGCAATGCACTCAACAATCTGATTGCTGCACAGACTTCTCATTAAGACCTGGTTGGGATATTGCTGATGAATGGAAACATGTCCCTAATTTGGTCCCACTCCTGGTGTTTTTGGATATATGGTCTGGTAGGGGTATGCTGACCATGGAAATCATTCTCCACTTCATGTTCAAATTTGTTGTGTTACGAGTCCATCGGGGAGGGGGAAGACAAAAGAAAACCATGGTTTAGTATGTGTCAGCATGCCAGGTCTATTGCCAGCTTTAGTACCAGAGATTAGTGGATTCATGACTGCAGAAAGGGCTAGTGAAGCATCACAGACTTAAGATTAATAATCTCTCCTAGTCCAAGGGAACACCCTGACTCCTTAGTGGCTCTGGTGGATAACTCCATACTATAGATGTTAACTAAAGTAAGAAGCTCTTGGGTTGTCCGAATGCCTAGTTTGCCGAAAGGAGTATCTGCTTTCTAGGTTGTGCTTGAATCCTTGAATGTAAGGTAGCCTTGCTGGTATCAGTTTGGTGATAGGTGGGTCACCTCCTTGATAGTCAGACTATTTGAGTCCCAAGGCAGAGTATTTCAAAATTATGAAATTCAACCTGCATGGTTTAGAGCAAAACCTGTCATGTACTGGCTAATGTACAAGTAAGATAACAGTCAGTGTGGGCTCACAGGAGGGGCAGGACATTCAAGTATCATGAAAAATAAATACATTGGGCTGATCATGTTCAGTAGTTGCTGGAACTCCCTTTAACTGAGCTGTGTGTTGGGGAGTGTTGTACTCTTGAGTCTCTGTTGGTCTGTAGTTTTAGGTCAGGTGGGATGGACTCTTGAGAGTATCGGCTGAAAATTCCCTACAATATTGGATAATTTACTTTCCTGAAGCATATATACCTAAATAGTTAATGAGAATAAATAACAAAAGAGGAAGTTCAAGCACCAGAAGGTTCATTCTAAGCGAGACCAAATGAAATATTATTGTATTGCTTTGTGAAGGCTGTTCACGATAAAATTATCATTTTTTAAATCAGCCTGTGAGAAATGGCACTGCCCCTACCTGTATATATTTTAACAGATGCACTGAGTAGCATGCGTCCTGTAAAGATGGTAACTACTAAGGGAAAGTAGTTTCATGTCTTAACATTGAAATAAAAGTATTAGATAAAACATTTGTGAAAACTGAAATGATTTCTCTTGCTTTCTGTTTTTTTTAATGCATCTAAGTATAAGAATGAGCAAATTTGTAAATTATTTACTTTTATAATAATTTCACAGTTTCATTTGACTGACGGAGGAACAAAGTGATCAAGCGTTTCTTTGGCAGTGTTAATATTGCATATAGGAGAAGGATACATATTGTGCATGGATGCAGATCTCAAGCAGGGCTTTCAAAAGTGCTCAGTTTACCATGAACAGTCTATAATGCATAGTATTGTATTGTGACTGAGCTCCAAGTACGTAGTACAATGTGCAGTTGATTTGGCCTCACCTGTTTTTCTCTTTGGTGACTAATCCATTGAGGTTGGACTTATGGTGGATGCGAGAATAGTTCAAGGGGGATCCTCCTCTCAATGAGTATTATACACAAAGGGCTACAGCAATATTCTGTTGCCATCCTGGAAAGACAGCATAGTGCAATCATTTTTTTTTTTAAATAAAAGAAACATTCGTACCAGCAAGGGACTTTGCCGAGGCATTTGTTTATGTCACTTAATCTGTATACTAAATAAAAGTCTCCTAATAATAACCTTGTGCCACCATCTTTGAAAATGGCCACCATTTTTCAGGCTTTCACCTTTAATTATAAAACTGTTATGGATAGCATTTTCAGTGTTCAGTGAAAAAAAAAAAACTGTGGATTGTGTATTCTTTTTGTAATATACAGTTATTTACTGAACATTGTTTTCAGTTTTTCACTTTTAACTAAAAAACACTGTTAACAACAGCATTTTCAGCCTTTAGCAATAAATTGTAGTGCTTAGGCAATTGGGTGTGTAATATGTTAAGTTATCTCAAATTATAGCTGAGAAAAATTAAAAAAAAAACACTAAACACTTTTTTTTGTTTTTCAATTTTCTTCCTTAAACTCAAAAACATATAAAGATAATGCCAAAAAAACATGCAATAATGATTTAAAGAACCTTAAGAATGCACTTGTTGGTGTATAATTTAACTTTCTAGCAACCAAGGTTGTAATTTTCCACGTCAAGAATTGACGAATGGAAATTACAACTCGGTTAGCTCAGTTGGTAGAAGCATGAAACTTTAAAGGCGCCAAACACATAAAGTAAAGTTCCGATTTATTTACTCTTTACTTTCATTTTCAATCAAATGAAACAGTTCGCATACGATCTTGAGGTATGCAGAGTACGAACAGATTTACAGGCAAACCAACAGAGAGCAGCGCCACAGTTGTTTAATTATTCATTTACGTCTTGAAAACTTGCTTGCAAGAAGAAAATACGAAGGCAGGAGGGACGTCAGTTCCCTCCTGGCACCCTATCGACCTCCCACACCGGCAGAAATAATTAAATAGAATTTGAAGTACAAGCCGAAAAGAATTTAAGTGAAAAAAAGTTAGAGGTCGCAGGTGCTTGCCGGTGTGGGCTATATTCGTCTCTCCCGATGCGTCTTCCTTGCGTGCTGGTTTTACATTGCTCTTCCAGGCGATAGACACACAGAGTATATATTGCTGCGGGCCTATGCCCCCCACCTCTCCACAGATAAGGGCATGGCATCCCATGCCAGCTGAACTGCATCGTCTGTAAAAAATAATCCAAGCTTCCAAAATAAAAACTGTCGACCCAGTCGGAAAAGCTTCTATCTTCTAATGCTGACGCGTAACAAAAACTAAGATTTTGAAAAAGCAAGCGTATGCCCGATAAACAAACTACCACAGCAAGAACTTCAAATCCCAATAAAATATGACGAAGCCTCGTAAAACGAAAGAAAATGAACCGCGGCTAGAACCTTGATAATTAATAATATTGCGTCATTACAAGGTTAGGAATATACACAATTGTGGAGCTTAAAGCATACAAACTAATACATGTTTTAATTGAAATACTGGACATCTTATTGAGTGAATACACTTACTGTTCAGTAGAGAAGAAGCAATTGGACAAGGTTCACCAAAATTTTAAACAAATGACAGCGACCTTGGTGTTCGGCAAAACACTCTCATTGCACAGTAACAGCAGTGGCAACTGCTCCCAGTCCAAACTTAATGTAGCTCATAATTAATTGCCTTCCAAAATTATCACGGGCAGGCAGCAATATTCTCCAATGGCCCACCGCCAAACAACTGTCGGCACCCGACACGCACACTTAAACCATTTCCTCTGTCCGCTGCTCACAGTCCAGCCAATCTCTCGCCAAAAATGTCATCAATCACGTAGCGTGCACTCGGTCATACAGCTGAGTAATGGAGTAAGTCTTGCACAGAAAAAGGTAAATAAAGGTGCATTAAGTTTTGATCTGAGTATAGTTCCACTTCACTAACAAAATCTTGTACCACACAGCTGCTAATCTCCTCAAATTGATGACTTTAAAATGTAACATTGTGTTTATTTCATCACTTATGCAGGTATAAATTACTGTTCAACAAAATCTTCCTCCTCATATTCTTGTTTTGAAGGAGAAGCATGGGAATCATTGCAGGAGGGTCCTTGGCAATAGCTGCACATTGCTGTGCAAAGTAGGCCAGAGTTCAAGTATATGCAGTTTCTTGTGCAGTTGTTCTTGCATCCACAAGATATTAAGTTCATTGAAGTTTGAGAAGCAGAATCACGCTCTGTAGGAACAAGCGTCAGTTGTTGCATTTTGTCAATTCCCAATTGGTAACCTCCAACACATTTCCCTTCCATTTTTGTACTTGCAGATAAACTCTGAAGAAATGTTGCTTGGCGGTGGTGGTAGTGGGGGGTAATGAAGCTATATTAAACAAACTTTTATCCCGACTGTTGCTTTGCAACCAAGTTGTTATAATGAAAATAATTATATTCATCTATAGTCCAATTTCTTTTGGCACTGTAGGGATCAAGCAGAAATTTCTCACCTGCAGCAGCAATTGTTTTCTTGGTTGCCATTGAATTGTTAAATACAGAAATTGTTGCCCTCAAATCAGCATTTTTTGAAGAAGGTGTAGGGTCTGTAGCTTTCCCTTATTTTAATAAAGCAGATGTTGTGTCACAGCCTGCTGATGCATGAGCAAACACCACATTGCAAACATCTTCAATTATATGTGTTTGGGTTGATATTTGAAAAATACTTTGAGGTGCCGTACTTCCAGTTGCTGGTTGAAGGAACTGCACATTATTACTGGATGAAAATTAAGTAAGTAAAACTAAAAGGTTTGTATCTTGTCGAACAACTACAGCAGGCCTATTTATGACATTTTGCTTTGATGATTGCAGTTTGGATAATTGTAAGGTCAGCATCAGCTTCAGCTTGATGAACTTCGATGTTGGCCTGCATGCACCGAGCCATCAATGCATTTATCAGAGATTTTTTGTTAGTACGATTTCCCAGGAATTCATTTTTTGTGGTTGTAGTAACCATGCTTTCTTGGAATTCAATTGTCGCTGATGTCTTGCATGCTGCTCTCCTCCCTTGTTCGTGCCCCTTCGTCGTGGGTACTTTGGAATACCCAGTGAACACAATAACACAGTCATGTAACTGTTGAGAGTATCTCCATACAAAGCTGGTCTGGACCATGCAAGTGTCTAAAAATGTAACCACCATCCAAACTATATACACAGTTCTCTGACATATCTATACCTGGCACAGAACTTCTTGACCGCTCCATGTCAGCCTATCGGCGCGCATTACCGAACCTTGTTGTCACATTTGTCAAGCACCTGTCCCATTATAATACATATACGTGAAATCTGAATTGTAGTAATACAACTTACAATTATATACATAAAGAGGAACTTTACCAAGCCTTGTTGTCACATTTGTCAAGCACCTGTCCCATCATAATACATACATCATGAAATCTGAATTGTAGTAATATAAGTTACAATTATATACATGAAGAGGAACATTTGCATATATTAGAAACAGAAATCAATAAAGCATATCCACATATAAGGGGTTTATATTTCTTACAAAACTGCTAAATTTTTACACTCATAGTAAAAACATTCTCAGACGCTTACATTTACAGATTAGCAACTTCTATTAAATGTAAATGTAATAATTTTCATTTACTTACAATGGGCAACATGCAAATTTTGCCAATATTGTTGAAAATGATACGAACACATTTGTATATGCTTATGAAGATAGAAATCTGCTGTTTTTTTTTTGCATAAAAATCAGTTTTGACCAAGTTATTTGAGTATTATAACAGTAACTTTCGCGGCCACTGTCACGTGAATGCGGAACGCTCTCTCATTGGTTTGACGTCACTAGTCATACGCCGACGGCCGGCTCCGGCACGTTGCAAACACGCAGCACTAAAATGGAAGGCAACTTTGTGAAAGCGCAGCCGAACAATCTGCCACGAGTAGATACTGATATGCTATTTGATTACTTCAATTCCCATTGTTTTGTGTAACTTGAAATAAGAGGTGTAAAATTACAAAGGTAAGAACGTGATCTTCAAAGCGTAGTACCGTAATGAAGTTTATGTCAGATGTAAATAGTAGATATTAAGAAGTTCAGTGTTAAAACTTCCTACGTAGGGGAAATATAAACACCTTAAAAATAATTACTTACGTCAAAACGGTCTTCGCAAACAGAAAGAACTGATTTTGGCTAAACATTTTCAATACCTCGCCTAACTACGTTAAACCACGCCTTCCTGTTTGTTTCGTTTTTTGTAATTAACAAATATTTTATCAGGAGTTTTGCGAGATGTACTAGTACACTGCGGTACAATAAACCAATTAGATGATTTTGGTATACTTGACTGTTTTATTTTCTCTTTTCATTAATTCAAACAATTTGTATTCAACCAAATACACATCACCACTGAAGTAAACAAACGTGGCGGCCGAGGTTGTATCTAACTTGTGACGTCACTGAGTGAGCATGTGCGACAGATGCGTTTTGGCAGGCGTTTCAAACGTAAAACTTTCATTCAATCATAACTTTTTCAAAACTAATTTTTAAATTGTGATATTTTGTAAATACATTTCTAACACTTGAATGAATGAAAACCAAGTGCCAGCAAAAAATGTACATGCTGCCTATTGCTTGTAGCATAGAAAAATGATTCATATTTGTGTTGTAGCCTGCAATGGTAGCACAAACTCGTCCCTGTCCACACAGGTTGTAATGTTATTCCTTTCCATTACAAACTTCCGCCCGTCATTTGATTTCTATAACAAAAGCTGACACTTTGCAAAAAATATTGCCATGGAACTTTTCAAAACCATGTAACTTAATTTCTCATGCACAGCTGTCGTAATTTTTGTCGTAGTTACCCCGCCCTTAATTTTAACACAAACTTCTCTGCTCTCCGAAGTTAAATTATCAAAATCTGTAACTTGCTTCTTGACAATTTATTTTCTAGGTGACACAAATATTGCTTTTGACTTAAATGAAATAATGGCCTTCCCTTCGTTGCATATTGATCATACTTATGTTCACCAACATCATATGCTCTTGTTGTCTGACTGTTTATTTGTTTAAAATTCTTACTTTTGTGAAATTATTTTTAACAATTTAGTTAAAAATAAAAATCGGACTTTGAGTATAGATGAACCTTGTTTGTGAACCACTTCCCTTTTGCAAAAACCGGCGATAGCAGAATNAAAACTTTCATTCAATCATAACTTTTTCAAAACTAATTTTTAAATTGTGATATTTTGTAAATACATTTCTAACACTTGAATGAATGAAAACCAAGTGCCAGCAAAAAATGTACATGCTGCCTATTGCTTGTAGCATAGAAAAATGATTCATATTTGTGTTGTAGCCTGCAATGGTAGCACAAACTCGTCCCTGTCNCCTATTGCTTGTAGCATAGAAAAATGATTCATATTTGTGTTGTAGCCTGCAATGGTAGCACAAACTCGTCCCTGTTCACACAGGTTGTAATGTTATTCCTTTCCATTACAAACTTCCGCCCGTCATTTGATTTCTATAACAAAAGCTGACACTTTGCAAAAAATATTGCCATGGAACTTTTCAAAACCATGTAACTTAATTGCACAGCTGTCGTAATTTTTGTCGTAGTTACCCCGCCCTTAATTTTAACACAAACTTCTCTGCTCTCCGAAGTTAAATTATCAAAATCTGTAACTTGCTTCTTGACAATTTATTTTCTAGGTGACACAAATATTGCTTTTGACTTAAATGAAATAATGGCCTTCCCTTCCTTGCATATTGATCATACTTATGTTCACCAACATCATATGCTCTTGTTGTCTGACTGTTTATTTGTTTAAAATTCTTACTTTTGTGAAATTATTTTTAACAATTTAGTTAAAAAGAAAAATCGGACTTTGAGTATAGATGAACCTTGTTTGTGAACCACTTCCCTTTTGCAAAAACCGGCGATAGCAGAATNAAAAATCGGACTTTGAGTATAGATGAACCTTGTTTGTGAACCACTTCCCTTTTGCAAAAACCGGCGATAGCAGAATGTTCATTTAGCGCCATAATTTCAAAGAAAACTTTGCACGCAAGCAAATCAAAAACTGTGACCATCGTTCAAAGCCCGTTGCGGTACTGGTCACTGGAGCCACAGGCTTATAACAGACATAAACACTGTGTGTGGAGTGAGGAAACTTTTATAGTACACATTATCTTGTGTTGACTAAGCACGAATCAAGACTTGGTTATCATCTGCTTATAAAGCAAGCCGGAAACGTTTAAATATAGGTACGTATGAAATATGATTCCATTTAAATGAAAGAATTTATAATATTCTTTNGCAAACCGGAAACGTTTAAATATAGGTACGTATGAAATATGATTCCATTTAAATGAAAGAATTTATAATATTCTTGATTCAGAAAAAATAGTTCTGAGTTCATGCCAGTAGTCATTCATACTCCATAACAACGTATAACATGAATGGATAAANATTCAGAAAAAATAGTTCTGAGTTCATGCCAGTAGTCATTCATACTCCATAACAACGTATAACATGAATGGATAAAGATGCAGACTTTGGATTGTCACCTACTTGTTCAGAAAAATTAGCCTCTTATAAAAAGTAACTAAATTTTAATTTAAATCTTTTACGATTTTATGTGCACATCTAAGAAACATTTAGCTTGAATTTCTGTGGCCACTGTAACACTGTGAACTAGGCAACACCGCATAGCCGTGATAGGCTATTGGCACCCGCTAGTGGGAGGAGTACCGCTGATTGACTCTCCTTGAGCGGCAAAGAAGTTCTGTGCGTGGTATAAGTAGTTGACTTTACATTTAAAGGCTGGAACCACGGAAGACCTAGTCCCTTTTCTTTAATAAAATACAATCAAACAGTGATGGAGGCTTTGGTGCCAACTTGTATTGATGCAATCTTTCAGTTGTTCAGGTTCCTTAACAGCATTACTTCAACGCGTTTTTGAGTTTTAGGCGAAAAATTAAAAAATTGAGAAAAATGTGTTTAGTGTTTCCTATTTTTCTCAACAATCATCAGAGATAGCTTAACATATCACATACCAAATAGTGTATTTTTTTTATCTCTACAATTTATTGCTGAACGTCAAAAATGCTATTGTTAAAAGTTTTTTTAGTTAAAGGCGAAAAACTGAAAAATTGAGAACAGATGTTTCTTTTTTCTTTTTTTCTCAACAACCATTGGTGATAAATTAACATATTACATACCAGATTGTGTATTTCTTTACACACTGCAATTATTTTTGTATACTGAAAACACTATCCTTAACGGTTTCTTATTAAAAGTGAAAAACTGAAAAATGGTAGCCAATTTATAAAGATGGTGGCAATAGCTCAAGGTTAATCTTAGGGGACTTTCAGTTTGCTTATTAGGTGATATTAACCAACATTTCAACAAGGATTTCAGCAAGGTTCCTTGCTGGTATAAACCTTTTCAATTTAGCCCAATTTTGGTGTGAATGAGTACAAGAGTCTCAGTACTCTGTTGGAGTGTGCATTATGTGCATTGGTGTATCAGATTGCAGCGTTGGTGTCTGGTCTACAACAGTGAGAGCTGGGAGACAGAGCATGATCTCTGCCTCCCAATGATTGAGGGGTTGAGGTGCAGAAGGGCCCTAAAATATCAAACAACACAAATGTAATATCATCTCACTGAGTACCAAAATTATTACTTCTTAAACCAGACCGAAAAAAGGAAGAAAAGGAGGGGTTTAACTGAATCATTAAGAAAGCTGTAATTAAATTTTAACTCTTTGTGTATTAAACGATTGCGTTAACACAATTTTGAATTTTAGGCTTGTTTCTCAAGGCAGAAACATTCAACCAAAATTTCAGTGGTTAAATGTTACAAGTCTTAAGTGATGACAAGAAACTTAAAATCATATTAACTTATGACTACAAAACTTATCCTCAATGTTTCAGAGACCAGTGGCTTTCCAACCTGTCCCAAAACACTTCTTCTACTCTATGTTCTTACCAGTCACTAAATTCAGTGCTCTGTACATTAGCCCTGAATCACACAATTGTGCAGCCTGATCCTCTAGCCATCAACACAGCAAACTGAGGTTATACCACAAGCTTTTCATAAAACCTTGGGAGAGCAAATTTTACAATGAGCCAATGTGACAGTGTACTAAATGATCATAATTGGACTGCTCATCAAGACTCTCTCTAAATGACATCACCATGTTCAGATCAGTTCTCCCAAGCATCTTTACTACTGGATACACCTAATTTCCTCGATAAACTGCCGCTTTCATGTGGGAAAAATTTCCAAACGGAAAGCAGTGAGCCTTCAAGCTTGTGTCATGTCACCAGTGGCAGCTCGCAATGGATGCGGTCTAGTGGCTGAAAGTGTACAGCACGCAGCTACACCCAATCAAGGTAAGTGTTATCGACATGACTGTTGGTTTCCCTTCGACGTACAGCCATTATATACAGTTACTTGTACAAACGAACCAGGCACGGAACGCCACTAGAATACACAGCTACAGCACTGTTGATGCGCTAGTTGTTTTGCCTCAAAAATGCAGGTCAGGAAATCGAGAATGTGGTGATAGACAGTTTTTGATGGGGATAGCATTTGAAACTACCAGTGTTTTCCTTCCCGCTGATGCGCTCTTACAGCCCTTTATTTTTTCATGTCAATACCAGAATACTGCCAAAGTTTTCTGAGCCTGGCCGAAGAAACACAAAGCGCCCGCGTCTGTAGACCCGGCATGGCAACACGTATAGGCTGTTTATGGTAAAGTGAGCAATTTTGATGCCCTAGTTACTTTTTCCTATGAGCTATTTCTTTTTGTCCTTCCACCACTTTTTAAAATAAATATTGACATGTAAGTAATAAACATAGTGCATATATTTCACCGGACTTAAACATTAACGTCTAAGGCTACAATTAAATAAATCTATTGACTATTATTCTGAATGACAGGGCTTGAAAAAGTGCTCACTTTAACGTGAATAGCCTGTACATATCTGTATATGGCAGTGTGAAATATGAATCCAATTAACAATAATGAGTGTAGCATTACAGAAATGCCTTTTAATTGATGTAAAGGACAATGACCAGAAAGACTTGGGAGAGCATGGAAGATCTATGCCAGTGTTATTAGTGTCAAAAATTTGTGTCAGTAAAGCAGCTAATAAACAGTTTGTTAGGAATTTTAAAACTTCATGGTATGATGAATATCAGTGATAGTGTGGCAGTTGTTATCTGGAGTATTTATTTTGTTTCCCATGTTTGCTTTTCAGCATGATGCTACTCCCCACCTGTGTGATACAGGATGGTTTATAGGATGTGAGTTATTTTACCAGGCACACACTATAAGGTGCCTTGAAGGTTTAATAGGGTGAAAAATAATGTAATTATGTAATTCGATGTTTCAATTTACTACTTGGTTATATTGTCTTCATATAAAATACACAAAAACAATTCCGAGATGGTGGTACCTTGCGAGTTGGCTATTTAACATACTCGTGCTAACTGTGGCCAGCGTCTTGAGGGGANTGGATTGCACAACATTAAACGCCGAAAAGAAACGCTATGAACGAAAATTACTTTAAAAACCACCATGGTTTGATCTATGTCCAGGGTTTCTTTGAGCGACGACTTGATACTTAGCTATGCTGGCAGTTCTGGGTGTTCCGGCGTTGTTGAGGTCTGGTGCTTCGGGCGGCCTCTGAAAGGCCCTGATTTTGGTGACTTCTCTCCACGACTGCGGCTCCGGGTTCACTTCTTGACGTATACCTCCACGACACGCTTCTTCTGGTAATCTCCCGTCCCTTCTTACTCTCGCGAACTTCTAAGGCAACTGACCTGATTCCACTGACCCCCTCCATGTCCCGCAAATTGGCTTTTATACTTTCTCGATCCCCCCCCCCCCCTCAGATTCACACACGTGTGTCCCTTGTTGGGGCAAGGGGGGTGNTTGGTGGAGTGGGAGGTGGAGGTGTGTGCCAGTGGCCACTGCCACACACTGTCAGCCTTTTTCCCTCGGCTAACTCGCGCAGGGTTAGCACAACTTTAGCTTACATCTGCATTATCTAGAGACACGTGTTAATGTTCTCCTGCGTTTTGCTAGGGTAGGGTGGGGACTCGTGGAACCACTGCCAAGCCCTGTCAGCCTTTTTTCTGGTGTATTTCTCCTTCTGCACGTGTTTTAATTCTCTTGTGGGCGACAATTGTTAGTCTATCTCTGTATTTCTTTGGCGTGTCCAAGTTTCACGCGGTTTTGTTCGGAGTGGTGGGCGGGGACCCGCGCCGCAACCTTGACACGTGTAAGTTGCCTATACATCCCCTGGGCCGGCTTGTCCTTGTCGCACGCATTAATGGGTAATACGTGTCGACCGGGAGGCCCTACACTGGTTTAAGCTGGGGGGGGTTGTGACAGCGACACTTCTTAATACTTACATTATGCGTTACGTGTCGAGCATTAAACTCGATACATATTTCAGGTTATAAGGAGCTCTTGTGCACGATAATAGAGCATTTGCTCTCCCCTCCACTCCACTTTCGCACCACCCTTGTGACCTACTTTTCCGCACAGGCGCACAAGTGCTGCAGCTGATCACCTATGTAATAGCACATGCCATGCACAGTCACTAGAAACCTTGAACTAGTTATATTTATTTTCTGCCCACTCTGAGCAGTTTTGTAAACAGACTATTGTCCTTTTGTTGTGGTGCATGCTGGGAGTTATCAGGAATTGCATACATGTGACATTTGCTGCTCGTAACTTATACTCAAGTGACAAACTGCCCATGTGACTTGGGACAAAAATTTCAATGCTGTAAAAAAATCATAAATAAAAAATTTTGTATTTTTTGTCAGTGTCTTCTTTATGCAATGATACGTAAAAATAACAATGAATACGAGGCTACACAATTTTAAAGTTTTAAGATGATCGCACTTAACAAAAATTTGGCACAAAATTATTTCCTGATATATTATAAAATATCTCAAATATGTAAAAATTTGTAGAGACCTCTATTGTTTATAATTAAGTTGCCCACATTTTCATCCCCTACATTTTTTTGTGAAATACAATTTGATTAAGAGTGAATAGAATATGGCAATTCGCTGAGTCGTGAATTATATCTTTTATATTTACAACATCCTGTATACCAACATGTTATTCTGAATGAGCAGTTGTATTTAATTAATGATATTGACCTTGTGAGGTCGGCTAAACATATTGTGTTTTTTGTGTATGCATGTGTGTATACTGTGTATATATAAGCACATGATATGATATAATATATTTTTCAAAAGATAACTATCAGTTTAACTATCACAATAATTATTAGAAGTTTCTAGTGAAGACTCCTAGCTGCAACACCTTTTTAACGCAGTGAACTCGAAATTCTATGCCCACCTTTGTTCATGGTGCCTCACCTACTTTCGGACTCACGAGCCACCACTGCATGTCACACAATGACACACTCAGCACAGACCATGTGATGATGGCCACATACCATCATGGTTTCTCTAAACTTATTGACTTAAAATTTAAATAAGCCAAAAAAATTAATTTGTGACAACATTATTGTCTATGCACAAAGCTTTTATCTCTATGAGCAAACTTGAAAAATGCTTTACAATGTAGATCTACACAGTTTCTTGGTGTTGATACAATTCCCTTGTCAAGGACAACAGAACAGAATGTCCAAGGGGCAGCATGCAGTTAACATCATTAACAAATCGGTAGACATTCTATGCCCAGACTCTTATTCAAAGGTCTCTACTATGCCGAATTATATTACAAATTATTCCAAATTAACTTTAGGGTCGCAACTCCAATTTGTTTTAATGTTAGTTTCTTCACATGTATAAAAATATATAAAAATTGTAAAAATTCATGTACATGTAAAAAAATTGTTTCATTAACTAAGGCAATTGAGTTGGTCTGTGGCCTAACATGACTTCTAGCAGGAGCCACTGCCAAGACAAATAGCTGCCTGATATAGACACAACAAGACGGGAGCCACAAACAGACCAGATGTTTTATCAGTGGTGAAGCATGACCTTGTTGGTAGGGGAAGCTACAGATCCTCAATTCCCCCTCCCCCCCCCTCATCACACCAAAATCTTACTTAAGTCAACGATGATATGCAATAATTGGAGAAGCAGTGATTTTACCAAGGAAAGTTTTTCAAGACACCGGACATGTATTTTAGTCAGCCAGTTTATTTTGTGCATTTCATGAGGTTTAGAATATGCATGGCGACTCTGTTGCTGTAATAAATATTGGTGACACTTCCAACCAAGCACCAAATTTGCAATGTTTCATGGTGTCCAACATAATCAGAAAACCACCTGCCATATAAACAACTTCAATTAAACATTAAATATATTTTTAATCTCTTTTAATTACTCATTTCCTTTTTGACTATTACATACAGAGAGGACTATATTCCCTCCTATCTGTATGTGTATTTAGATGCAGTTGTTTGAAGTCATGCTCAAAACAAAATATACTGACACCCGTTTCTTAATCTGAATGGTGGATGACTCTTTGGGGCTGTGCATTTTGCCACCAAATGGAAGCTCAATTACCAGTGATGTGCACTGTACTGACTCACTTCATATGGCCTCTGCAACCCTCGATTATATCAGGAATTCTTAGTATGTAATATAACAATTACCTTAATATTTATATGCCAGCCTAAGTCTGCTGTTTTTAATTGTGAAAATGTCAATCATATCATTGTTTAAAGATGGTCTGCAACATATTTTCTGCAATAGATCCTTTTATATGCTGAGAAGAGCAAGAGCTGACAGTTTATCCTGCCACTAATTGTTCCGCAAATATGATTTTATTAGTTTTAAAGTGAAAAATGACCTTTCCGTTGAAGCACTCTTAGCTTGAACTGACAGAATTCTCAGTTTATATGTTTCTGGAAATACGTCACTTGATCTTAAAATTTTTAAATAGTCGTGAGGCTCAGTTATACTATTTTTTCTGCGTGTCACTGTCTATGAACATGACACATGCAGCTCACTTCTTAAAACGGGAAAAATCAAAAAAATGTTCCATTGCTCTCCTTAAGAGATAAAAAAGTGTCTTACGGAAAATTGTTGGTGCATTGTCGAAAACTTTAACTATCCAATAAGCTACACAATTTCAGTTTTGTAATTCCAGCAAATTTATGCAGTAGATTAAAATTTATAGTGTCAGTTATTTAAAAAAAAAGTCCTCTACATCGCCTCCCTTTCCTCATGTGTGGATGAATCTACACAAATGTGTTTTGCTCTGTTTTATGTAACTTACAGTCTGAGCAATGACTAAATTTTACTTGTGGACGCAACATTGAACAAAACAGCTTGAGCACAAACTATTCGTATTTTAATTTGCAACCCAGCATTTTCGCTGTCCATCACCGCAGCTCCATCGTAAATATGCGTTACTTACTTCTTTAAATAGTCAAAAGTATTCTACAAGTTTGACAGCATGTTGATAAAGACGTGTGGCCTTTCGTTCACCACTTACATCAAAAACCTATCCTTAAAATTTCTATCTTTTGAGAAATAGCGCAATACTACAGACAATTGTGGTTTAACTGTTATGTATGTTGTCTCACTTACAATGAGTCTATCAAAGGTAGCTTGTGATATTTCTTTCTTAATTTCACTTATCATTAAGTCAGACCATGAAAATATTATGTCCTTCTGAGTGTCACTAGGCAAACCTGTAAAGACTGTAGAATACTCAAGGTGAATTTTTAGCTCGGTATCATAATTGACCAGTTCATTCAAGAATTCTATATAAATTCTCTGTGCGAAGTGTCATACTCATCATGACTGTAAAAAACCAAATATTGTTTTTCCAAAAAAAATGTGTTACTCTTATTAAATGACACAATTCGCAAGGTTTTTCTTACTTTCTCAATATGCTTGTAAATTTTGAGCAGATACTGCTTAGTGGAAATTCAATGGGTACACATTTTACCAAACTGTTTGAGACATTTCAAACATCAAGTGTCGTTAAAAGACAATTTGGGCCAGTTTTATACTTTCTGTAGATTATTTAAAATCATTAAATCCTACAGTATTCCACGCCAATTTTGCATTTTAAAATAATATGTACAGACAACAAAAAGATTCATAATTTTCTTGCAACCACACAACCAAATTATATTTGCATAAGTATGTGGATGAAAATTTGTTTTGGTTGTTAATTCAATGGGAGGAATAGGCTGGCTATTAAGATCCTTTGATGCTTATGAACGATGAACTTACCAATAATTGCACATACCTAGTGGTTTCACTCTTTGTGCTGGTGAGGTTGTAGACCACCTTGCATGCCTTACTTACACTTGTCACTGCTACAATAGGATGTAGCGCCCGAAATACCCCAAGGGGTGAAGAAAATAAAACACTCGTGGTTATTCAAGACGTTTACTTACTTCTTTGATACATATGTACTTACGCTGATATGTGATAAGTTTATGCCGACCTGGCACTGTGGTCTGCCAGTGACCATTGCTGTTCAATAAGGGCATAAGCCATTAAAATGAGGTGCAGTTACGCGGTACACATTTATTCCTGTTAAATATGACAGGAAGATAGACGGTTGTCCCCTCGGCACATATTAAGTAAAAATTTCCGGTTACATGAAAATACTATTGAATTGAAAGTGATTGCAGCATAAAATGAATTTGCCGAGATGGTCCGCGTGGAGAAAAACTCCTGTGTTGCCGGCTGGGCCGAGTGCTGAAGTCAGACTAAAATCATGGTGTCAGCTTCTGCTAATGGTGGCTGAAGCAGGCGCCAAAAATTGCGTGAAAAATAACGTGAACTCTCTTAATGCTGATTAATATGCTACAAAATACAATTTCATGGTGGAACAACATGTTGGTGACATCCCCGTAATTAATTAAGTGTTAATTATTTTTGAGATTGTAATATCACTGGGAATGTCACCACACTAGAAACATGAAGTAAAAACCGTAAGGCCTTGATAGGCAGTCTGCTGTGAAGAAAAGACATAAATGCCTTTTTGATCATTGAACATAATTAACACACTAAAATTGACTGGAATAAAGCTAAACTGAAAATGCATTTCAGTTTCCGGTAAGTTTCACAAGTGTATTTCGGTTTCCGGTTTGTTTCGCCAATGGGTGAGTCCAAGTGTTTCACCTTGGGTGGGCTGGACGAGTCCATCCCTGAAAAGGGGTGTGGGCAGCCATGCTTGTTCAAGGTTTTAATAAAGAAATGAATTTAATTTATTTAGCTACGACATTTTTGACACTTTGTATTGCTTCGGGATTTTATTCCTCACTGTTTAACCACACTTGGGATCACGTAGCACTGATATCCCCACCAGCAGGCCGGTCGACGTCACACAGGTGGGAAGGATGCCGGGCGTCGTAGCGCAAGCTGCTCCGACGTTCCCTCCAATTGCCGGGGTACCTGATGGCTGTGGCTTTTGGGGGGACATTGTGTTGTGGATTTGTTATTTTCCCCCAAAAGTTACCTCTTGAGGTAAATAAAGCAAGACGGGCACTTCAGTCACGTAGTACATGACGACGAGGCGGGTGTGTTCCGTTCTCACCGGCCCATACTGACATACTCGCAGCCGAGTGTTCACTTCAGCCCGTTGTCGGCTTGGTGGTGTAAGTGGCTTGTGGAGGTACAAGTGGTGACGAGAGCACACGTTGACGCATGGTTCACATCACAATTAATTTAATAAATTCTGTATTTACAAACTTCATTCGATACACATACGAAAGGACTTTGTTCTTACAGGTAATTAAAATCAAAATATATAACTCAGTTATGCAAGGGGAGCGCAGCTTCCGTGGTCTCTTCACCACTGCATTCTATCCACAAACTGGGTTGCAAACGAGGCTCTATAGCAGCATCTGCCATCCCCAGCCACTCCTCCAAAAAGCCATGCAGCCATTGTAGAATACCAAAACTGATACTGTTCCAAATAAGTATGAAACCCTTTAAGTGACCTCCACACCAGGTTGCACTGAAGAGTTTCCTCATCTAGGTGCAATTTACATAATGTAAATAAAACAATAAACTTTCAACCTAACCTTGTTGTATCTCCTCCCAAAACTCCAGTCCTGATGCTGGCCCAGTAGCAACCAATAAACACCCTGGGGCCCAGGAAGCCTGTATACAGATAGTGGGTTGAGAAGTGGGTAGTAGGCAGAGGGCAGAGAAACAGACTGCAACAGCGTGGGGATGTGCCAAGTTATACTGCATATGGGAACAGTTTTGTTTGGTGGCAAAATGACATCATGAAGTAAATAATATGGTCAGTGCACATGTGCAAGTGATGTCATGAACTCTTGAACCCCAAGTACCAGGGAATTCAAACACAAAATTAGCTAAACGGTGTTTGTAAAGCAGAAAAAGATAATAAGGAGTATTCACATAATTTTCTGAGTGCCATTTTGTTTTTATGCATTTTATATTCTTAAGTTTTTTGTTTTCATGCTTTTAAGTGTTTTGTGTTTTATTGTAATGGTCAGACGGAGGATCCGAGGAACCTCCTTCCATCTATAATGTTCAGCAGTCTAGTATGGGTGTCAGTAAGAATCTGATGCGTACTCCCAAGGGGTCAGCACAATGTTGTGGTACCGTAAGTGGGGGTGACTTTGTGACACAGGTATTTTCACTGTTATTTACATTTCCTTCCATTTCAAAGAAGTTATTTGTATTGTTCAGTGGTTCAATTGGCACTACTGAATATCTGAAACATCCCACTGAAATAGGGGACATTTAAATCTGATATTTTATGTAACAAACAAACCCCAACCTGTCACAAAGAGACCCTCGCTTACGGTAACCATCATGTTTTAGTTTCTAAATGTTTAATTAGTTGCTGGAATCTCTTCTATTGTTAATACCGTGAGTGGTCTTGCCTTACGAACTCACTTTTTTTTTTCTAGTTCTGCTGAATTTATGGGCAGCCATGTTGTTAGATTTTCAGGAGTGGCCAACTCTAGATTCTCTAATCTAAAGACATCCCTGCCAGCACAAATCGCGCAGGACTCACATTTTCTAAACTACCACTGAACACACATTTTGGACTGTTGCTTCATGTTATGTTTTGTGATGATTCCATGTGTGCATTGCATACGAAACAAAAGGGGAACTGTAAATGTAGCCACGTGGTATTGCGCTGGAATAAAGTCAGTAAAGGAAATTCTGCTTTTGGTTTTTCCATCACAGTAATTTAGTTATAATCTATTCACGATTTCTTCACACTTCTTTAATCCCACCTTTGAAAAATCACCCCGTGTATGATGGTTTTTTGTTGTTTCCTGAATATTTCATGTATTACAATCATTTTCAGCCTCCTTTTTGAAGGAAAGAAAAGCTTATGAAATCATTTTCTTGTTTGTGTGTCTGTATGGCTCTGTGCATGTATGTGCCTACCCTTTCAATTTTGGAATGTGTCAACCAAATTTTATCAAACTCAGTACACACATAGTACTTAGTAACGATGCCTGACTTCTATAGTTTTAGACTATGCTGGGTACTTACTTTCAAAATGGTGGCCATTTAAATATTTAGGGTGATATATCATATCTCGGTAACCATTCAACCGGTTCAAACCAAATTTTGTATGCTGCAGAGTATCATGTAAGCATTAAATATTGAGATGAATAATGTTGTTGATCTGCAATTTTGGAAGATAGAACAAAATGAAAAACAAATGTTTTACATTATATCTTGGAAAACTATTAAACAAATTCTCACCCAATCTGGCACATAAATAATACTATGATAGGCCAGGTAAAAGAAGGTGATTAAACTTTATTGGGTACTTATTTTCAAAATGGCAGGCATTCAAATATTTTAGGTTTATTTGGTATATCTACCATATCATTTAACCAATTTCGATAAAATTTTGTATGCTGAAAGTATCTGTTACAAACATCATATATACCAACATATAACTAGTTTTGTCAGCCATTTTGTAAGATGGATATACGCGATTAAATGAAGTTTTTATATCATATCTAGGTAAACAGTTAACCAATTCCTACCAAATTTGGCAAACAAATATTATTGAGGTAGATGATGTAAACTGGTATGTGACGGGTTGTCGTGGTCTTAGGAGCGAGGAGAAGTGAGGTTACGTTTGTGGCACAGATGTTATGGTACTTACAAGGATAGAAAAGGGCACCACAGCAAAAGATACTCATCCAGGAATAGGCAGATTGCCCACGTGGCTTCTCCTGAGCTCACCCCACGCGATAGGTCGACTTCATCGGTAATGTTGTTAAGTCCTGTGAAGTCCTGCCTATGCCTGCCTAAGAGGGTGTAGGCCCCTCATACGCCTCTAATTATCACGTGAGTCTGTTAAGTGGCGATCTCTTATGCCAAAAACACAACAAAGCCTTGATCAGGGGTGTGGTGCACCAGTGGGTAGAAAACCCAAAGTTATGTTACGCTGCTGTTAGGTGGCCGATAGTGAAATAAAAACAAGAGATCACTTTCACTGATTTTTACTCACTATTTATTCCCTCATACGAGGCACTTACGTGGTTCCAGCAGTAAAGCATGCTGGCAGCCGACACTGACAAAGAGGCACGTGGATGTGGCCAATGAAAATAATTAAGTGAATTAGACCCCCGACGCGTTTCGAGCTGGCGGGGCTGAGAATTGCACTGCCTCCGGAGTAAGCAAAGAAGTGGAGTCAATTCAATTCCAGAGTAAAATTAATAACTATTGATACACTAAAGACCGGTACAAGATGTTGAAAATCTCGGGGGTGCGTGGCGCATGTCAATTCTCTCAGCACATGCAGAACCAACTGGCTGAGCATGGCACTAGGGACCCTTGCTCGAAAGCGCACCAAGTGTATTAAGAAAATGCACTGGCATTTACTGGCAAAACAAATACATACAAAATAATTTCACGTCACTAAAATACAAGAACACTTTACTTTATTAATTTGCGTGAGCAAATTTAACATAAAAAGAAATTGAATTGGTAATAACATTGATACGCAGTGTCATTTAAATATGCCACAGGGCTGCTTCTCCCAGTCTGTTGCATGTACGTTAGGCTTGTTTATGTTTCAGCATTTTTATTATAGTTAATGTAAAAATCACTTGCACCCTTATGTACGTAAATTTGAGGGTTGCAACGGGTGGCTCACGATGGACGATACCACTCTTGACACCAGGAGTGGTGTGGAAAACCATGTTCGAATACATGTTTTACAAAGCCCATTTTCACAGGGGTGCAAAAATACAGGATTGTTTACGTGGTATTAAAGCCCAAAAATTACTGAATACTTTACACACTCGCACTACACACACAATACACACACCGGGATGTAAACAGTGAATGGAGGACGCACACAATGGGTTTTGTCAACACTGTTCACAGCTGTTACCACAGAGTTTTATGCGCGGCAGTTACAGGTACTGCCAACACAGCACGTTGGTGCAGACACCACACTGCTTACCTGTAATTATGCGTAGCTTGTATCTCGGTTGCCAGGTGAAGCGATGGCGGAGATGCAGGGCATCATGGTGCAGGTGTTTGTTGATGATTTCAGCACACTGATATTGTTGTGGTCGCTGGGACACATCCCATGCAGCTCGCTTCAGGTGCGGCTTGTGTGACCCACGAGATTGTCGCTCAGCTTTGGGTCTGACACGCCGAGACGAGCGGCAGGCATTACGTAGTGTTGATGCAGCATCAGAGGTGGCTTGGCTGCACTGCGTCGTGACGCGCAGAGGCGGCGTAGGGGTGCATGGAGGCAGCGACATAGCAATGACAGCACTTACTCTGGCAACCCACTCCTCAGTTGGGATGCCAAAGACCGTGAAAATATTTGGGGCCTCGACACTGGGTGCTGGAGGCAGCGGCGCGACGCTAGGCGTCAGAGGGGGCTCAACAATGATTTGGTCACTTTGGGTCACATGTGTAAACACACGTGCAGGCATTTTATTCAGCTTCTTAACACAGAGTGCCTCAAAAGTTTGAGCTGGAGGTGGTGCCACAACGCATGGCGTCAGCGCATCTGTTGTCTCCTCGACAGCTTCAATTTGATGTTCTGCAAGATTACTATCTCTGGTGAGGCACCAGTCACAACGGAAGCTGTTGTCAGTGGCGAAAAAACGTTTTGCGCTCCTTTGTTTGACAATTTGTCACGCGGCCACATGATCGGGCAACCGGTACAGTGGGCAGTGACACTTTGACAGCTGTCACGGGTGCTCACATCAAACTGGCTCGGCAGCGTTCTGGTGAAAGGCTGGACGAATGCTGTTGGCGAATTACAGCTACTAGGTAGAGTATAGAAAGAAACGACTGTGTTGGGACAGGCGCCGTAAAAATTGATGTCTGCGAGGCAACAGGTGTCCTGAAAATAGAAGACAGTGTGGAGTCAGGCACTCCGAAAATAAAAGGCAGTATATAGACAAAAGTTTGTTTTGTTGCAGATGGGCAATGACATTGTCTGTTTTCAAGTGCAAAAAGTCCAGTGCACTTAAGTTTACTACACTGTTTGCACTGCATAGTCTTGTAATGGAAAACGAATCCCATTTTCACTATTAATGTAACACGCGGTTGCGCTATGCAGAAGTGTAGACCAGCGAGGCAGTCCGCTGTTGGACGGGGTTAACGAACCATGCGGCGCGCAGCAGTCTCCCTTGCATCCAGGTGGGAAGGGGTAAACCGGCCAGAGCGACTGGAGGGGTGCGCCGCGCATGGGCACAAGCTGCTTGCTCCCTGATCGATACTCCAACCTGGCTGAAGGGGTGGTGTTGCTGCTTCATTGAAGTCTTCCAACTGCGTTTGTTGTGGAGGGGGAGTGGTGGTGCACATCATGCACGCACACACCTACGTTGCAAGCTGCGGCTTTGCCATGAGTCTGTTGGTTTTCTGGCGCTGGTTTGAATATCTACTGATTGATGCTAGCATGGCCCCCTTCAACGTGGATATTGGAAATTTGGGGTGTAGGAATTTTGCCAGGAATTTGGAAAGGTTGGCCGAAAAACAAAGTGTTTTCACAGGAAAACTGGACACGTAAAAATTTAACTTGCAATAACAAGGAAAGGTTTACACAATAAGGTTTTCAGTGATCAAGATTTTTGACAAAAAATTTTATCCACAAAATTGGAAAAGCCATATGGCGTAGGAAAAAGCGTGTTTAGTACAAGATGTTGAAGAGCCCAAGGGCATGCGGCGTGCATCCGTTCTCTCAGCGCGTGTAGAACCAACTGGCAGAGCATAGTGGGCCCGCTAGGGACCCTTGCTCAAAAGCATGTCAAGTGTATTAAGAAAATACACTGCATATTTACTGGGAAAACAAGTTCATACAAAACACATACACGTCACTAAAATACAAGAACACTTTACATTGTTAGGTTTGTGTACATTAAGCAATTTTTATTATCATTAAAGTAAAAATCATTTGCACCCTTATTTATGTAAATTTGAGGGTAGCAATGTGTGGCTCGCGGTGGACGAGTCCACTCTGACCCCAGGAGAGGTGTGGGTTGCAATGCTCAAATGTATGTTTCACAATGCCCGTTTTTCTGGGGTGCAAAAATACGGGGTTTGTTTACGTGTTATTAAAGCCCAAAAATTACTGAATACTTTACACACTCGCACTACTCGTACAACACATGCACCGGGACGTAAAAAGTGAATGGAGGGAGCTCACAAGTGGTTTTGTGAACACTGTAACCACTGTGTCCCCATCGCTGCATTCATTTCCCCGGCGATATTCCTTATCCCTTTTCTATGATTCCTACTGGGGACGTCGCTTGGCAGTATTGGTCAGCTCGTATTATCACTCCCTCAAAAGATCTCTCTTGAGGGCATGTAAGCAGGATGGTCACCTGACTCCGGTAGTACCCAGGTGGGTGGTGCACTCTGGTGCACATCGCTGGCATAGGAGTCATGAAGGTGGTGACCGCCGCGTTCGGGCCAACTGTTTCCAGTAGAGGGCACGTCGAAGCTGTTATAGCGGGACGAACAGGCTAAGGGAGGAGGGAAGCGGCACGCGTCATATGTTTTAAGAATAAGACATTTATTTTCAAAATGGCTGCCATATTTTAACATAGAATGCTATATCATTAAAACTATACAATTAATTTTAACTTAACTTTTTATGCTGGTAGTAGATATTATAATTATCTACTGTACCTACACAGAACATATTTTGTTAGCTATTTTGGAAGATAGCACCACATTAATAAAGTTTTGTCATATTTTGTGAAACAATTAACCAATTCCTACCAAAATTGTCAACCAAGTAGTACTGCAGCAGATGATATAAAATTGTATGTGTTTTAAGTAAGTCAAAGACTTATTTTCAAAATTGTGGCAATATTGCCATTTTTGATTAGAATGATATATCGTCAAAACCATGAAATCAATTCCAACTTAACTTTGTATGCTGGCAATAGATATTACAAAAATCAGCTTTATCTATACAATGTATATTTTCCTGCCATTTTGTAAGATAGCACCGTACTAATAAAAAACATTTTATGATATATCTTGGGAAACATTTGAAGTATTCTTACCAAATTTTAAAAAGAAATGGTAGTGTGACAAATGATGTAAATTGGTATATTTTAAGGTCAAATACTTATTTTTGAAATGGTGACTTTATAGGTATTTTAGTTTAGTATTCTTGCAGTATATATTACAACTATCAAATGTGTCTACACGGAGCATCTTTTGTCCACCATTTTGTACTTTCTGTCTCATGTAACTAGGCAAAAATTTTGCAGTTCGATGAAAGTAGCACCAATGTTTACTTTTCTTTTAGGTATCCTTCTGCTGTCAGCTAATCATCTTGCCATTGTAATGCTAAACAAATTTGAAGGTATTTATACTGACATCTGTCAAAAAAAGTTAAGGTTATAAAAGTAAAAATATAAAATCTTGCAAAAAACGAAATATTTCTTAACCCTTTTTTAATTTATTACAGACAGCGAATTTGGGTTAACATTTGCGAGATGGTAATTGTAGTTCTTATTACACTTTGGATGTTACAGCTAATATGTTAAGAATGGAAACAAAAGTAATTAGGGTAACTTGCTTGACAACGCACTTTCATTTGCTAACAAACATCTCACCAACAAATTTTGCAAAGCAGTTATTCTGCTATTACTGATACTAAACAACTCGAGTTGGAAATATGTGGCGTGGAATAACTAAGAATTGCTTAAAAACTACTCACGCATCTCCCAATTTCTTTGTTTTAACAAAATACAAAAAGGTCAAGGAGATGGGTTTTCAGGAAGAGAAAAACATGGCGTATAATGGATGTAGGCATAACGATTACAGGCCCGATATAAATTACTAGTAATTAAAATTGTTGTACATGGAAATGCATATGTTATTTAAAAACTTTACAGAGCTCTCTGAAAAAAAACATTGGTATCCATTTTTAAAGTTTGCTTTTCACCTATTACTGGTTCTAAACGACACGAGTTTCAAATATATTTCATCAACTTATTTGGAAATAAAATTCAACAAACCTTGTAAGATTTCTGTAGGCTTTTGGAATTAATATCAAGCATGTATGGATGGCATAGTAAGTGGTGATATGATTTAAAAAGAACTCCCGAATATTTGAATTTGTGTTTTATTTTTGTATGGATTAATTTGCATTTCTTTTTAAACACTACTTTAGCACAAAGTTTATTTTGTAACACTAACAATAGCTGTTTTGTGACCACGTAAAGTAAAATTTATTAATTAATCTGGCAACTCTTTCTTATCCGCGTATTTTCTTCTTGTCTGATGTGCATCTGCAGTGCAGTCAGAATAGCCGACGTAATATTTATTTTCATTCGTTCGTGCATCAGCTGATACAGGATTTTGTAAATGGCACGTTGTTTGTTTTGTATACATCAATTTGCCATTCACTGACTGTCATAATCTTGCCAAGTTATAAGAGAGACGAAAAAATTAAGTTTTATGTCATATCTCTGGAAACTATTGGTATTCCTACCAAATTTCGTACACAAATAGTACTGAAGCAGGTGGTGTAAACTGGAATGTTTTAAGTAGGTCTGGCACTTTTCAAAATGGTGGCTATATAAATAATTTAGCTCAGTATGTTTTACTAACAAAACAAATTCCAACTTAATTTTGTATGCAGTATGTATTACAACCATAAAAATTTTCTGTACAAAGCCTTATCTCTCTGGGAAACTAAGTTTTTATGTCATATTTCAGGAAACAATCAATCATTCTTACCAAATTTGGCAAAGAAGTTGTACTGATGTAGGCCATATTATTATATGTATTTTTTAAGTTTGATGCACTTATTTTCTAAATGGTCGCTATAAAATGATTTTAGCTTATTGTGCTATGTCTATGAAACTGTAATCAATTTTAACTTAACTTTGTATACTGGCAGTAAACAATCATAGAATGTGCTAATATACACGTTTTTGTCCTCCATTTGTGAAGATCGTCACATGAAAAATATGGAAGTTTTATGCCAGATCTCGAGGACCAATCAAACCGATTCCCACCTAATTTTACACGCAAGTAGTGTTACATTATGATATGTAAACTGACATGTTTCAGGTGCGGCAGTCCTTTTTTGTAATAGTGTTAATATAAATAATTTAGTTTAGTTTGTTGTATCTATAAAACAATTCAACAAAATTCAACCAAATTTTTACACTTGACGGGTTGTCGTGGTCTCAGGAATGGGGAGAAGGGAAGGTTAACTTACGGTACCAGGTTTTTAGGAGTAATTGTGGAATTGTGAAGGGTGCCAGATCATGAGAGACTCATCTAGGATGTGGGCCGTTCGCGCACGTGGCTCTCCTGATATCGCCCCACGACGAGCTGATGTCATAAGGATGCCATAATCCTGTTCGCCTACCTAACGAGAGGGTTGGCCTTTTCTATGCCTCCAAGTATTATGTGTGATTGTTAGATGGCCATCTCACATGCCAAAAACACAATAGTGAAGAAGCTGTTAGGTGGTGAAGTGAAGCAGTGGATAGACGACCCAAAACAGTTATATGGCCGTGAAGCAGCCAGCAGTGAAATACAGTGGAACCGCGCTATAACGAGTATGGCCTACAGCGACACATCCGCTATTGCGATAGATTTTAAATGCACTGTCATTATCCCTATCATTTGAAAGGTACTTAACTTCCGTTTATAACGAAAATCTGTCAATGAAGCCTTTCGCTATAGCGATAGGAACATTTGTAAACTCGTATTTTTTAAATGTTTAAACACATCGTATCACAGGTGACATTCGCCCATTTGACAGACGCGAGCCAGCCTTTGTTAGTCTGTGTGGCGACACTCGCGTCGGCCGGAGCTATGGTAAGAGGAGCGGGCGGGTGTTGTGAGGAATAAGGAAGATGGTATTATAGTGGAGGTGAGAGGTACGAATGGGAGTAGAGCTAGTCAAGGCCAAGAAAAGAGGGGTACGCTGTAAAAAGTGCAGAAGGGGAGAGGGGAATGGTGGTGGCAATAGGCTAGCAGCCTGCCGCTCCTTTTTTGCTGTACTGTCTAGGTGGTTGACTACTTTAGTTTAGTTGTTAAATAAAATGGGAATTTTGAATACTGCAGGTTTTTTATATTATTAAAAATAAATTTTAAATGCCAAAATTTGTTATAAAGTTGTCTTAGATTGTAAGGGCGTGACCCGGGAAAAGTTTTGTAATTTAAAAAAGTTATTTCATAATCAGTGATTTTTGTTGTGCAAAAACGGGAATTTGAATATTGCAGGTTTTAAAAGTATTACAAATGGATTTTTAATGCCAGAGTTTGTTATAAAAATGTCGTAAATCGTAAAGGCGTGACCCAAGAAAAGTTTTGAAATTAAAAAATTAGTTTTCCATAAACTGTGATTTTAAGTAACTGGTATTTAAAAAATGATTTCACAAGTGATTTTAAGTTGCTTTTTAGATTATAAATACTGTTGAAAGTTTACTAGTATGTTATTTTGTATGATGAGGGGTTGATTTGGTTCAATTTTGCGTATTTCCTCGTGGGTGTGTCACACTGCCGAGCGAGTAAAAGTTTGTTTGGAAACTTGGTTTTAAAATATTTTAAGTCGCGAAAAGACGCTGAGGGCGTGTAATTAATGATTTAAAACAGTTTGTTTAGTTATTATTCTTTCAATAATACTTGAAAACAATAATTATTTTTAAGAATGAAAGCTTGAAAAAAAAAATTGTGATGTGCTGTAAGATGAAAGGTACCCTATGGTCGTTAAATATGAAATGAACTATAATAACTGCTGCGGCCGGTCGGCTTTATTTTTCTTTTACGCAACTTGCTGGTTTTTTTTTTCCGTGTTGAAATGCCACCCCTAAAAAAAAATGTCGTGTCGCCTCTTTCTTTCTTCTCAACCTGAGAGGCTGGCTATCCTCTGCCTAACACGGAAACAAAGGTTTGGAGGAATTTATTGATTGGCAACATGAATGTGAAAGGGAGTGGAGGGAAAACTTAAACATGTGGAAGCTCTGCTTTGAGGCATGACAGGTTTGTAAAATGTACGTTGGAGGGGGGAGAGACAGGAGAAGAAGAGGTAGGTGAAAGAGAGAGACAAGGAGTGAAGTAGCGCGCTGATTGGTAGGCAACTAATGCCATCCCGCAACCCAAAAATTTGCGAGAGGAGAAGAAGAAAGGAGGAGGAAGACACGTCACGCGCGTCTGCTGGTCATCACATACACTTCATACGCATAGTTTACGGCATTCTTTAAACACAGGATCTACAAGGGCAGCCCTTAAGAACCTCCTTGTCGGAAGGGCAACACTGTACATTACACACAGTAAATTAGGGCATAACACTTTCGTAATCTCTCAATAAAAAAAATAAAAAAAAAGGTAATTGTGTTATAACGATAACTCGCTATAGTGATAATTTATTTTGCCATTGTCGACTATTGCTATAACGCGGTTCCACTGTAAAAACAACCACTTTTCATTTAATTGATTTTTACTCACTGGAATCCCCTCTGAAGAGCCACTTACACTGGTCTAGCGGCTATGGCATGCAAGGAGCATACACGGAACAAAAAGGCACATCGCCGATGAAATATTAAATATGCATTTATGCTCTAGGCGCGGTTTGAGCTGGCAGGGTTGAGAGTGGCACGGCCTCCGGGCTAAAGAAGGAATGAATTTCTTGACAAATGTTAAAACTATTGATACAATAAGTGGTCAACACAAAAAAGTTGAAGTGCCTGGAGGCGCGTGCGACATGCATCCACTCTCAGTAAGCGCTTTGAACCAACTGAAAAATCATAGCAAAGTCTGCCGAGACCCCAACTCAAAAATGTGCTTGTTACACTTAAAAATACAATGGCACTTTTGTAAATAGAAAAATAACACACACAAACACAATTACATCACACTAAAAGACATAATAACTCTTGGTAATTAATTTACGAAAGCAAATTACGGGTAGAAAGAAAATGGATTGCCACAAAAACACTTAAGCAAAGTAATTTAAAGCAGTATTGGAGCTGTCTTTCCCAGTTCATTGCGTGTTTGGATGGGTTTATTTACATTTTGAATATTTTAATGATATTGTATAAAAATCACTTGCACCCTCATTTTTGTAGATTATAGGGTGGCAGTGTATGGCTCGTGGTGGACAAGTCCATTCTTACCCTGGAAGGGGTGTGGGTAGTCATGTTCGATTGGACTACTAACAAGGCACGTTATTGGAGATTGCAAATAAATGGGGCCTCACATTACTTTCACAATTCTCATATTTGTATGGGTTGTTAGCACACTCACACTTCACGCACAACATACGCACGGGGACGTAAACATGAAATGAAGGGAGGTACACAGGTGGGTTGAAGGAACACTGTAACAATTGTGACCCCCTCGCTGCATTCATTTCCTTGGTGGTATTTTTACTGGGGACGTCTCTTGATGGTATTAGTCGACCTGTATTATCACGCTCTCAAAAGATGTATTTTGAGGGCATGAAAGTGAAACTGTTACCTGACACTGGCAGTACCTGGAGAGTAGTGAAGGTGGGGCACACTCTTGTGCATGTTACCAGCATTGGGAGTCATGGAGGGGATGACCGCCACATTCGGGTCGACCAGTCCTCAGTAGAGGGCATGTTGTGGCTGCGCTGGTGTAGCGAGACATAAGGGCTAAGGGAGGAGGGAGACTGCATGCGTCATACTAAAAAGTATTGATTAGAAGCATCAATTATGCACACAGATATCCAATTTTTCCAATCAATTTGAAAAACAGTGCCAGTTGAAAAAATGGAACATTTTGCCATTTTCCTGGAACAATTCAACTAATTTCCACCAAATTGTGCACACCATAAATGCAACAGAAGTCCATGTAAACTTACATGATTTAAGTGGGTCATACAACAATGTTCAAAATGGCGACTTCATAAATAATTTAGGTAAGTTGGCTACATATATTAAAAAATTCAACCAAATTTAGCCAAACTTTGTTTGTTTATAGTATATATTAGAAGCATCGTATACAAAGCTTTTTTTTTTTTTTTTTTTTTTTTGCAATTTTGTACGATAGCATTAAATAAGAAAATAAAGTTTTTTATGCCATATCTTAGGGACCAATCAACCAAATTCCACCCATTTCTTCAAACAAGAGCGCTTAGTAGGTCATGTAATCTTGCATGTTTTAAGTGGCTCAGTCACTTATTTTCAAAATGATGGCCCCGTTAATATTTTAGGTTAGTAAACCTTACCATTTGAAACATTAGACTGATTTAATTCAAAGTTGATGCTCCGAATTCGACCTTCCGAAATGCAGTTGATTGCATGTTAGCTTATGGTACGAGGTTTTCTGGGTTCAAGACATAAGGGTAAGGCATGTGTGTATTTGTAATTGTCTCACTAATGTTGCATATGTTTCTGGTTTCATCTCTAATGATATTGCTTTCAATGAGATGTTAAGTCCTGCCTACCAAACCAGCTGTAAGAAGTTATTTAAAAATTAATTGTGCCCATGTTGAGGGAAGTAGTCTCATTGGTTATATCAGTATCTTCTTGTTTACTTCTGTTAACATAAAAATATATTATTTTTGGTTAAATTGATATAACTAATATGAATAAAAGCAGGAAGAAAATTGATGTGCTTGTAATGCCTAGTAAGAAATAGCTCTTATGCGCTAAACATTATTAAACTGATTGCGCACAAGTGTGGTGCATTGTCCCTTTGATATATTTTCCCAGACTTAGTTAAGCTTTGTTTGCATGGGACAGAGGAAAATCCTCAAAGTAGAACTTTAGCAGTGCTTCAGAAAAGTTGGAAGTAACTGTGAATTTACTATACCACTAATTTTGCAGGACACCTGCAGTCCACAGAAAATCTCTCTTTTGTAATGATGCAGAACATGACAGAAATGGAGCTAGAGGAAGAAAAAGTTCATATATTCCCACCCATAACTTTTCAGAGAAAACAAATTATACTCAAATATAAAAATTGTACAATAGTTGTATTAAAAGTTAAAACCTGTTTCTAAGAAAAACTGGTACTAAAATAATGTTTTGATCATTATTTTTATGCGTTAGTTGATAAGCAACTAATTTAGTATATTCTTTTTCTGAATATTTATGAAAATTTCATTCTTACTTTGCCAACCAGATAACATGAACTGTGGAATCGAATATTACTCGTGATAAAGGACAATGGTTGCTTTGTCTGCTTTATTTGGCACCTGAACTCTGAAACCATATCAAAATATGTTTCTGTCTGTTTCCAGAAGAAAAACTGTCAGCACTGTAGAAGACCTTCTGAAATGTGCCATCTGCTTTAGACGTTTTACAGATCCAAAGATGTTACGATGTCAGCACACATTTTGCGCAGAATGTCTTCAAGAGCAAATAGTCTTTGGCACTGGCAAGTTCATTATCATTGACACAAAATACTGGTTTCCTATTATGTTTGTTTACATTATAAAGCCCAAGTTAAGCAAAATATTTGTAGAAAATACGTAAATATAAGAGTGAAATTAATTATGAGCTGCAATGTAAATCTTTACAGATAGTATCTTTGTATATATGAAGGACTTTTAAATTGGTGTCTTCTCAGAGGAACTGTATGTACCAGCTGGTATCTCAGTCACATGCATGACCACATGGTGGTCTGGTTATGCACCAGACAACCCATTAGAAAAGTGTTAAAAATACACTAACGCACTTTGACCTACAACTCCAGGAATACACAACATAACTACATTGAGATGCACGGTGAACTTTAGTTTTATTTGTTGATTTAATTTGAGCTATTATAGGAAGATCGGCTCCAACATCCTTGAAGGAAATGTTGCAGATACATATGTATATGCTGGCTTTGACCACACTGCAATTTAAATTAAAATGTTGGCTCCAGAGTCCTTGAAATGGTACCACCCATTTCCAGAACACTCACCAACTCTGGCCATGCCTGTGATCTCATTTAGGTATTTTTCTTGGAAGAGATTTTGGGAGGATTAATAGTTAACATGAAAAATGTATAGCTACTTAATCTGGTGTTGAATTCTGCAATACTAAAACTAAGTTAATCACATTGGTGGTATTTTATAACATTTCACTTATTCAAATTCATGTTGTGTTAATTTTATTACATTTACTTTTTCTCATTTAGTAGTTCCTTTTTAGTAGACACTTGGAATACAGGCGAAGAGGAGTTATGACTTCATCTAACTGCCTCCTGGCTACATCACAGCTAACAGTACAGATAACATTTTGAGAGCACACAACAACAAACTATTTTAGTGTGGTGGTTGAATCTCCATTTTTGTAGTGTGTTAAGACCTGAACAGGGCCACAATAGGTGACTCGAGTAGGTCTAGTCCAGCGGACCAACTCTTTAACTGGGTTGCAGGAATGCATTCAGGTTGTTATCACCTTCCATTTGATGTCAGCCAGAACATCAGTCCCTCATGGATGAGGAGTAAAGAAAACAGTTTTCATCCGGGGCCGTCCAGGGAACCCCCTCTCTTGCAAGAAACATACGGGAAGGGGGATTCCATGTGTGTTTAGCTGCCTTGTTCTGCCTATCCTTCTATCCTTTCAATTTGGGTAAGTAATAGTGCAACAAACCCGAAAGGCCTGTGTTGTTAGGTTTATTTACTTAGTCTAAGCAAGCCAGAGCAACAGTGGTTGTGGAAGCAAGAAGACCCAATGTAACACAGCTCTTAGTGAACGTTAATGATAAGCCATTCTGTTCGTTGTTCATAAACCTGTAGGGAGCAGGATGGAGTAAGCCCGAGGTGACCAAACACGTTAACACTACTCGTTATAGGATTCCATAAGGCCTATACAGGATCATTAGATGTTTTGTTCAAGTGGTGCACTCCTTAGCAGCCTACTACTACATTATTGTAATGCCAAAGTTCCTAGAGGCAGCTCACTAATCTGTTTTTTTTTTGTTTGTGTAAATTCAGGAGTGTACTGGGGGTAATTTAAGCCAAAGGGACATGGGTCTCATAGGGAATTTCCATTAGCCTCTTGTTGATCTTGTCCATGACTGGGAAGAGGTAAGAAACTGCAAGTAACCAAAGTTGGTACATCCTAGTATATTTGTTGCAAGTGTAACAACATTGCAGATTCATTGCCAGTCCCAAGGTCAAAAGGGCTTGGAATTCCAGTGGTAGGGAAAGTAAAAAGGGGAATAGAAAACAAAAGCAGGGAAATTTTCCAAGTTACATTTGTGCTAGCATGGTTGCAATGGTGGAGCGTTACGATATGCTCAGACACTAGGCATTCCCTAGAAAAAAAAATTTTTTTATTTATAAATTTGCATTTATATGGTACGAAACTTTGTGAACTTTTATCACGGTTATGTGTGGTACAAAACATATGCCAGGAGCCAAGTATACTTTTTCCCCTCTTTATTCTTCCTGCCTCTCTCGACCCTAAACATTTGCAAAGGGCAGTGTTTGGTCCTGGTATCTTTAAGGTATGTTGCAAGGAGCAGGGTAAAGAACAAGCTTCATAGACCAACCTTTGTTGCATCTGTTCAAATGTGCATGATGCCAGTGTACAGTGAGGTAAAAATTAATGTATCCCTTTTTTTTGCATCCCAAACCAATAAAAATGGATCTGAGCAGCAGTGCAGGCCAAACTCTTGCATGAAACAATTGTAGATTCTGATGAATATCATCATGCAAGAATGGAGTTGCACGCACATTCTATCTAATAACATTTTTGGGTAAGAATTTTTGCCAGCCTCAAAGACCAGACCAGATGACATAAAATACAGTCTCATGCATCCTCAATGGGAGACAGTTCTGGTGATTGCTGGCCATAGGGTTTGATGAACCCACTGAAGAATGATTTGAGTTGTATGAGCAATGTATGGGCAGACTTTGTCTTGTTGGAGTAGTACAGTTCTTTTGCAGGAATGACAGCAGCAAAAGAGTATGATGATGTTTTGCATGGACTTATGCACTGTTCAATGTTCCCTGCTCAAACACCAGAGGTGAATTGGCAATTTAAATAGTGGTTTCTCACACCATTATTCAAGACATTTGTCCCGTGTGTGTCACTGCCAAGTAAAGTATATTGCGGAAAGTGTTGCTCATGTGGTCAACCCCACAAATCCAGTCGTAAGTAGCACTGATGTAGATTTTCTCTTATCATTGGACATGATGCCTTGCAATTTGTCCCTTCTGGTGCTCTTTTTTTAACTCCACTGGAAGTGGACTGAAAATATTTGTGAGGCTGTGGTAGAAGTTTGCTCTATTGAAGGTAGTAGAGAGGCAGGGGCGGTGTAAGGTTTCCTCGCAAAAGGAGGGGGGGGNACTTTGTTTTTTGCTATGTGTGTCATGGTGCAGAGGACAAACCAGTATTTCTTTCTTGCCGAGAGTAAAAGTTTTAATGGTTTAAATCAATTTAATGAAACTAATGAATAAAACAAATAATATTTTCTGTATCTGTTGCGACATTGCAATTTTATTTTTTGCAAATTTTTATTATGATAATAGATTTTTAGCCTTAGAGTCATATAGTTTGGAGTACGATTCTGAAGCCATACATTAGGAGTGTTAGAAAATATATTCTAATACTTATTGCACAAATAAACGCACCAGTGCATATAAAACACACTCTCACACTCTAGAATTTGGACAATAAAATCTATGAAAAATGTAGTAGTGAAATTGGAACTACCATTAGAAAAAAAACTTGAAATATACACAGTAAAACTCAAACTTGCTCAATTTTAACTAAATGATAAATTTAAGAATCACTGTAATGTAACAACAGAATAGAATACATTCTAATTTTCCCGAATATTTTGAAGCGGTGTTTATTGTTTATAAAAACTTCAACAGCTTTGTCCAAACCATGCTTCTAGTTCTTCTTGATATTTACTCATAATACATACATGATTTAGACGAACTTGGCTCATTGTACTTCTTAAGTAACATTTTACTCTTCTCAAAAGAGAAAAACTGTACTATGCTGTAGTGGACAAAATTGGTACTACCAGTAAATTTTGTAGAATAAAGTCTACGTTATTAAATAATAATCTTCAATCAGGCTGTAGCAACTTCATTTTGTCCACCAGGGAATTCAAATTCGAAGCTGGTATTGTGCGGCATAGGAGTTCCATTTCTGTCTGAAGACCTTTCACACATATGCCCCTTTTTTCTGCTTCTCCCTTCATCTTGTTTGTCCAGTTTTCAGCTTTTAATGTCAACAGCCTTTCCAAATTTTTATAAGCAGCAAAGCCTGGCTGATTAAATTTTTCCTCAATTTCTCCAGTAATGTTATCCAAACCTGCTAAGTAATGTGGCCTGTAACATATCCTTTGGTGATTCCCATTTGTAGCCAATGTTTCGTGTCACATTTAAGGAGAAAGCTTAACTTCTCTGTATCCTGGAAAATTTGACAACAGATGAGTAAGGCCAAGTACTTGGAAGTTTTTTCTAACTGCTCACTAAGTCCTCTAGTTTTTCTTCCTAATGTTCTGTTTGGATCCGAGTCAAGTTGATCAAGGAATTATAAAACGGGAGAATAACTATTAAGGAGACAGCATATGGAACGCACTTGTACCGTCCATCTTGTAGGATACAAGAATCTAGGAGTGTTCACACCAGGGACCTTATCTTAACAGATGTTGAAGAAGAAAGCCTTTCTTTTGGGGACTGTAGCAACACTTTGATGTCATTAGTTGTTTGTAGAGCATCACGAAGAAGGGGAATGTTCTTAACACACTCTTGCAGTTCTAAATTCAAACTGTGGTTCTCGCAGTGTATATATGTGGCTAAGGACTGTTGCTTTTGTATATTGGTTTTCAAGCTTCTAAACTTGCCTTTCATGTTACTCGCTCCAACGTATCACTGGTCCCTTAAATCACTGAAAGAAAGACCAAATTGTGTGATTACATCATTTATTATTTTTGAAAGCTCGTGTCCTGTAGTTGAACTTGTTGCATACAAACCAAGAAAAAGTTCTTGAGGCTACAAATTTTCCACTATTCGTAAACTAATTGCAACCTGTTCTTTACAATTTACACTACATGATTCATCTACAATCTAGTTAAACAATCCACGAGATTTCCTTTGGCAATTATATCTCTTAAAATCATGTGGGACATTATTCCGCTCTTTTTATTTTGAATATCATAAGATGTATAATGTTCTTTTCTTTTTAAAAAAAAATCAGCAAGTTCATGTATGTCACCAGCTCTTAATTGTTTAGCTGAGCAAGATTCTCTTTTCTTCAGTATGTCCTCTGAAGGCCATCCTCTGTCAACCAAGGTATTACACAGAACTAAAAAAAATTTTCAGGGAGGTGCAAGCAGCCATTTGTTGTGTTGCATAAGCCTTGCTCAACTGGCAAGAAACTGGCGTTGCCTTGAAGCTAGCGATTTTGAAATAACACTTTTTATGGAGTGAACTATTCTGGTGTGCCGCTAATCTTTCTGCGCATTTTTTCCAATTGGAAAAACCAGTATCATTTACTAAACTAGATGTAATCTCGTTTGGGTACTTTCGAAAATTTGGAATAAGTTTTTTTGAAGCGATGTTCTACAGATGAAACATGTTGCACTTTTTGATCCATCAAAATGTATCCATGGATATTCTTAAACCATTTTACTTGAAATTTGAAGGGGTACTTGCCAGAAATGTGTGGTGGCATATCATTTACATCAGGATGACATAGAAAAAGATATGAAGTCTCTGAAAGCTTGACATTAGCACAATTTTCCAGCGACACCTCTTTGTCACATTTTGATGAAAATGGTTGCAAACCGACGGTGGTGGTTGTTCATTACTTGGCTTTAATTTTTAGTTTCCTTCGCATTCATAAATTCTATTTGTGTTAGTCTCATTTGAAAATAACAGTTTTGCAATAAAATATTTAAGTATACATTAGAGAATTGTGGTTAAAAAAGGAATTATGTTTGTGAGATAAGAAAACAGTATAAGGTGAACTTCCCAAATATAAGACAAAGATAAACTTTTGTTTGCAAAGAAAAAAACTGTTTTGCGACATTAAAATTTCTATAATTTGATCAATATGTAAGACAGTAAGATTGTTCCAAGAATTAGTGTTTGCATTTTGTTGCAACTGATAACTAAAAATACATTAGTTATAGACACAAGCTTTAAAGAAGGTTTTACAATTTGTGTTGACATTTCATTGTTGAAAAAAGTATACTCTTTCTGCATGTTACTGGTTCAAATGGTGACTAACTATTATCTGTACAGTAAAACCTCGTTAATCCGACCCTCATTGATAGGGATCTCCGGATAATCCGGATGTTTTTAATTTAATGTTCACATAGATAATATGTAATATGAAGTGGATTGACTCACCAGCTATAAATAGCTTTGACTTGACCTTGAATCCCTACCCATCACTTCCCCTCCCTCAATCTCCTCAGTTTTCCTACTGTTTTCAAATGGCACTTGTCATTTTGTTTGTTGTGTGTGGTTCAACCGGATATTGCTTTTGTTTTTTATCAAAGTTTTGGGAGTGTGTTGTAGTGTATGTACAAGTTTAAAATGGCATCGAAGCGAAAGGAGGTCGTGGTTTCAATGGATAAAAAGTTAGACGCTATTAATCGAATTGATAAAGGAGAAGCATTGAAAAAAATAGCTGCTGAATTGGGAGTTGGAACTTCAACAGTGTCTGACTGGAAGAAGCTAAGAAAAGAAATTAAAGATTTTTGTTGTAAAATTATATGTGAAAACAGTTTAGAAGTCAGAGGAACGGCAAAAAAAAGCAAAAAATGAAGCATTAGACGACGCACTATTCATGTGGTACAGTGCTCAGCGAGAACGTGGTTTGCCTATATCTAGACCAATCTTGGCCCAAAAAGTTTTGAGCTTAAACAAAAAGTTAACGAATCCTGTACTAGAATTCACTGCTAACCAGGAGTGGCTAGAGCATTTTAAAAACTGACACAGTATTCGCCAACTTACTCTGGCTTGAGAGAGCTTGTCTAGTGATTTTGCTGCTGCTGAAAAATTTAAAAAGGACTTTGAACAATTTGTTTTATCTGAAGAATTNAGTATTCGCCAACTTACTCTGACTGGAGAGATCTTGTCTAGTGATTTTGCTGCTGCTGAAAAATTTAAAAAGGACTTTGAACAATTTGTTTTATCTGAAGAATTGACACNGGTATTCGCCAACTTACTCTGGCTTGAGAGAGCTTGTCTAGTGATTTTGCTGCTGCTGAAAAATTTAAAAAGGACTTTGAACAATTTGTTTTATCTGAAGAATTGACACCTGATCAAGTTTATAATGCTAATGAAACTGGGCTTTTTTACCGGATGCTTCCGAGTAAAACGATAGAATCAAAGCTTGAAGATTCGGCTAAGGGCTACAAGAAAAGCAAAGATAGGCTAACTGCTATGGCTTGTAACAATGAATCAGGGAAACATAAGTTTCCTCTTGACATTGTAGGGAAATCCAAGAATCCCCGAGCACTAAAAAAATGTGAACCACAATACACTGAAGAGCCAAAAAAAACTGGTACACCTGCCTAATATCGTTCAGGGCCCCCCGAGCACTCAGAAGTGCCGCAAGACAACGTGACATGGACTCGAATAATGTCTGAAGGTATGCAGGAGGCAATTTATACCATGAATCCTGCAGGGCGGTCCACAAATCCAATCTGCGCCAATTAAGAAAGGGTTGCACATCTGTCACGTTTAATGATTCTCGTCAGTCGTCGTTTGTCTCGTTCTTTCACAATCTTTTTCCGGCCGCAGCGATGTCGAAGATGTGATGTTTTACCGGATTCCCGATATTCACGGTACATTCGTGAAATGGTCGTATGCGAACATCCAAATGTTATTGCTACCTCGGAGATGCTATGTCCCATCTCTCGTACGTCATCTATAACACCACGTTCAAACTCACTTAAATCTTGATAACCTGCCATTGTAGCAGCAGTAACCGATCTAGCTGCTGACCGCATCACGTTACTCTGATTGGTTCCATACCTCTGTTATTTGTATGCGCACGCCTATACCAGTTTTTTTGGCTCTTCAGTGTACGTTGCCAGTGGTTTACCGACCACAAAAAAGTGCGTGGATGGACATGTGTTTGTTTAAGAATTGGTTCTTTAATAACTTTGTTCCTGAAGTTCGAAAATTCCTGAAAGAAAATAGTTTACCAGAAAAAGCTATTTTACCGATCGACAATGCTCCATCTCATTCGGGATAACAAGAACTCGTGAGTGGAGGAATTAAAGTGAAATTTCTTCCACCAGACGTAACCCCGCTGCTGCAGCCTATGGACCAGGGAGTCCTTGAAAACATCAAAAGAGTTTACCGAAAAAAACTGCTTAGTAAAATAATTGAAGAGGAAGGGGAAAATAGTGTGATTGATTTGTTTAAATCAATCAATATCAAAGATGTTATTTACATGTTTGCTGACGCTTGGGATTGCATCACTAAAAGCTCTTTGAAAAAGTCATGGAAAAAACTGTGGCCAGCTATTTGTGCTACAAATGAAATGGCAAGCGATGATTTGGTACAAGTGGCTACAGACGACCTTCTGCAAATGTTAGGAACAATAAGTGGGTGCTCAGATGTTGATATGGAAGACGTCAGTGAGTGGCTGAAAGACAACAACGACTGTGGCTACGGCACTATCATGGAAGAAGAAATTGCAGCGGCATGCACATCTACAGCAGACAGTGAGAAAGAATATGATGTNTGTGGCTACGGCACTATCATGGAAGAAGAAATTGCAGCGGCATGCACATCTACAGCAGACAGTGAGAAAGAATATGATGTGGACGAGGAGGGAGCGATCACACCACCGTAACAACGGACGACACATGCAGATGCTGTGGACCAGCTGACAAAGATCATGGCGTACTTGGAGCGTCAGCCCAACACCACACTAGCTGAACTATTAATGATAAAACGTTTGCGTGACCATGCTTCATTCAAACGCCACTTGTGTTTGAAACAGAAGACAGTGAACTAAATATTTGTTAAGAAATAATGTGAAAAGTTATTTTTTTATGTCTTTTAAACAATTCCATGTAATTTTGTTACAAAACATAGTTTTTTATCGTAATAAAGTGTAAGTCTGCTTATTTAAGGAATTGTTTTGCTTATGACCCGGATTATCCAGATTTTCGATTTTCCGGATTGCTTTTGGTCCCAGTTAGTCTGGATAAACGAGGTTTTACTGTACTTAATAGTGTGCTGTTAATTTTGTAATACATGTAAAGTGAAAGAAGCAAATGTAAGTTTTCATAGTTATGTAATTAGAAATAAACCTATAGTGTCAATAAAATACAAAGTTGTGAAAATTTGGAATAACAACTACACTACAAAAATAGTTCCTGTGTCACCTTTAATCTTGAATGTATGCAAGACTGTCAAGAAATCAAACAATAACTTGACTTTGGAAGCAAGAAGAATAATGGTCATACTCATATAAATCGTGGATGAAAATTAAAGCAACAGCATGTGCTCTAATACTGCTCTTTATAAATAACAGTGAGGCTATATTTTGCAGTGGAGTTGATTTAAGTGACTATCACATCAAATGCAGGAATACAGAACTGTGTTTCTCTAATCTACGTTTCTTACCAATTAATATTGTTCCACCAGTAACAATGCAATGAGAAATCCTTTCCCTCAGCAAAAAGAATACAAGAAAAATTACGAAGGTCCATTCCTTTTTTCTTTTTGGTGGTTTTGTTTTTATTCTGAGGCTGTTAAATTTGTATTTGACAAAGCAAAAAGAATAATCTGTAACCATATACATTTGCACTAAAATATATGTAATATATTTATGTTGTGCTGCATAAAATGCTATAGGGAGTTATCATATGGAAATACTGTTTCGCCTTCAGTTTATGGATTACTTAGAATAATGACTACTGGTAATTCATCAATTAGAATTAACTGTCATCTTGATTACGATGAAATCAAAATGAAATTTGCGTAACTGCAATTTTAGTGGTAAGCAAAATATGGCTTGTGCAGTCTGTTAGGTACAGGCTAAATATCAAAAGCAATATATTTTTTTTTTAATTAATGAATGTGTAGCCCTTTACAGTCCATTAAAAATACATGCTTGAAATTTTTTTTTGCATATCAGTGCATGGCTTTTAGCAATTTGAAAAATATGTATAAATAAATTTGGTATTGAAAATCACACATTCATGCTGAAGATCTGATCTTTGACAGCAGCCCTAATATATATATATATATATCACACACACCCACAAACACACACATACACAGAGAGTCACTGTGCTTTGAAACACTTGTGTTAAATGTTTGTGCTGCTCTCTTCACCGCTCCAAGAGTCCAAGCCGCTGTCTGTATATGTTGTCACAACAGTGTAAATCCACCATCACATATAACAGCAGAATAAATGTTTAGTGGCTCGACAAAGTTTACGTTCAAATGTTCAATACCTTACACCAAAGATATTTCAAACATCTACCTGGAAAACGTTTTTGGCGTTGATTAACTAAAGAGTGACAGAGCTGAACTGTATGTAAGTCTAAAAGTGTACTTTTATCACAGCGTTATATTTCTGATTACTGTTGGCATTATTGCATTAGAATAATAATAAATATACCATGCACAATAAGGTAATATCAACAAAACGAGTAGTAGAATTTCGTAATCGCTATTGCTTTAGATATCAACTGCATTTTTGCTAAAGCCAATTTGTTGGTTTTTAGTCATACAGACATGTGGATGGTCCAAGGTTCTGGGAATCCAAGCACACTGAACCACCCAGGCAACTGTTTAGCTTTCCAGTTGATGATCTCGCAAGACTCAATCTCTTCCTCTTCAAACGATGGTAAAATTCAGTAATGCGTTTCTTGTTCATTTCAATATTTTTATTCCCGTGGTTTTAAAGAAAATTAACTACTTTGTTATTGAATGTATATGTCAAACTTTGGGTGGAGACAAATGCCTATATTGTTCCTCCCCACTATTACAGGTGAGGGACAGTGTTCCCCTGTTCCCTTCTTCTTCACCACCACTGTAGGGAGGTGTAAACCAATCCAAATGAGAAGACGAGTGGAAGGTGTTCTGTCTTTGGTTGTGCTTGACCACACAATGATTAGAATCTGTGCCTTACCGAATGGCTATTGACAGTAAACAGTAAGATTCCACTACATGTTATAGATGGTTTCTTCTTCTAATAACTAGCTATCTTAAGCTGCTGTAGGGAGGAGGGGGGAAAATTGGCACAGACACAGTGATAATCCCTTAGTAGAAAGGATAAGTTGCATGCAATTTGTATGGTAGAAATATTCTGTAGAAACAGAGAATTGCACAGATAATTAATAATTAAGGAAAACGGCTCTTAAGAGCTAGAAGTAAAGAATAATCAAGAGAGCAAACAGGTTGTCTATTGGCAGGCAGTGTTGGAGGCATGTATGTACAGAAAACCCCATGTTATACAGTCCCTGATTTTGCGACAGTGATTTCAGGACAGTATTCTCGCAAAACATCAAAAAAATTGCAACAATTTAGGAAATATAAAAAATGGTTGGAAAAAATGCAAGAAGTTGCAATAAAAATTCATTAGAAAGAGTGTTTGTTAGCACACATCAATAAAAATGTTAATTAGTAGTTTACAGTCTGTAACAAAAAATCTTTAGAAAATCTGTTGAAACCTTTGACTGGGCCATGCCCAGTGTACGTACCTGGTTAGGCCTTACGTGCTGTAATGATGCAATTAATAATAATTTAATTGGAACTTTTGGATAATTTTCTTTTGTTTTGCACGGAATTGTAATTGCTTATCAGTATTTGATGTTTTGACAGTGTTAGTATGGTTATCTGATATGTGTTTGCTTTTTCTGAAGTTGCAGTTCAGGTTGCATCAGCGATGATCGGAGATAAAGGCTATTGCCACATTCGAAGACANTTGCTTTTTCTGAAGTTGCAGTTCAGGTTGCATCAGCGATGATCGGAGATAAAGGCTATTGCCACATTCGAAGACGTTTTTCCTATTGAGAATGTTCTAGAAATTTGATTGTTTAATTTCTACGGAGTTCGGCTGGTGTGGGAAAGTGATTGCAACGGTATCTGAAGGGATTCTGTACCACGCCATACCCTTATTTGATTAGGTTTTTGGCACCCTAGTGTGAGAAGTGGGGATAGAGCACGTGGCGACTTTAGCCGGGAGCGCCTGCTGCCCGCTAACAGAATACGGCCAGCTTTTGAAGAAGACATGTAGGGTGTGACTAATTTTGCCCATGCCGGTAAGCACCCGTAACTGTTTTTTCTTTTTAAACTTAAATTTTTCTGCCAATTTCTATGTACTAAATTACTTCCGCTAGTGTGGGAGGTCTCTAGGGTGCCAGGAGGTAAATTACGTCCCTCCTGGCTTTGTAATTTTCTCGCGATGCAAGTTTTTAGTGCTGTGCATAATTAATTAATTCTGCGGTACTATTCTGTGCTTTGATTGGCTCGTTAAGCTGACTGTTTGTGACTCTGCATTAATTTAAGGATGTGAACTGTTTTTAACTTGAAATAAAATACGGAGGAAATTGTCTGACACTTAAATTCTTTTATTTTCTTTTAATATGGTGCCTTCATTTAAGTCTCATGTGTCTACCGAATGAGTAAAACCAAGCTATGATTTCCAGTCACCGTATCTGACGTCTGCGACATTACAGCACGATTTGTGATGTCTGTAATGGTGCAGTAATACTTATTTTATAGAAACATTTAATTAATATTCTTTTTTATTTTAAGAGGAAATGTTATTGCTCTTCAGTATTTCAGATGTTTTAGCAGTGTTAGTATGTGTACTTGTCAGAATTTTTTTTTTTTTGTTAAAGTCATAGTTGAAGTTGCGTTAGGAGTCAGTGATAAAGGCCATTAGGATGTTTGTTGGTGTTCCTTTTTTTTTTAGTATATTTTGGAAACACAGTTGTTTGTTTTTTCTGTGCAGTTTGGATAGTGTGGGAAAGTGGTTGCAACAGGGTTTGCACCAGTGTTTGAAGGAACTCTCTGTGTACTGTGTGATGCCTTTTTAGGTAGCGATCAGGATGTGCAATAAGAGTAGCGTTGCACGATACCCTTATTTGGGTATGTTTATGGTGCAATGAATGTGAGGGGTGTGGATTTATTAGCTGTGAGTGCCCGCTGCCACCTAAGACAAGACAACCAACCTCCAAAGAGGAAGCTTCGGGCATGACCAATGTACCACACTGGCAAGCACCCACGACCGTCTTTTCTGTTCATCTCGTTTTTAGGCCAATAATTTCTGCAAAATTTCTTTTGCCGGTTTCTGGGAGGTTGATAGGGTGCCAGGAGAGAAAGACCCTCCTGCTTTCCTAAATTTCCATGATGTAAGGTTTTTAGTAGCGTGAACATATAATAGACTCTGCAATGCTGTTCTCATAATCTGCCTGACTCGTATCGCAAACTGTTTCATATCCCTGCTGTGTAAAGTGTGTCAATTATATAAACTTCAATTAATCTCAAAGAAAAATATTCAATAAATTTTTTTATGGCATCATTATTTACGTTTTGTGTTTATACCGAATGATGAGTCAACCAAGCTGAGTTCAGTCATTTGCTGTTTCTGACAGCTGCAATATTACATGTTGTAAAGAGAAGCTTTGTCTCAAGCATTCCTCTATTCTCCGCTATGTGCTGCAAAAATACAAGAAGTCATTATCAAAATTGATTTTTAAATATTTTAAGTAGGGGTAAAATATATATATTTTAAAGTCGTTGCTCGCGATTGGTATGCCACAGTACAACAGACTAAAAAAAACTTGGTGAAAATTGGTTAAAATATGCGGTTTAGAGTGTCAGCGCACAGTGACATCAGCTAGGAAAAAGCCGGATTAGTGGAGGTGAAAGAAGAGAGATGGAAACCCCGAGTAAAATAGCCCGACTTCCCCTTTCCGCTGGCGGTATGTAAAACGTACAGGCCACTCAAAATATTTGTCTACTGTCACTAGACACTGATGTGTACCATCTGTACCTTTCGTTGAAGACTGCATTTTTCTTCTTCCATAGTAAGGAACCTATAATTATACACTATTAATAGGAATGAAATATCACAAAAACATAATAAAGAGCAACACTTGATGCAAATGCAAAGTGGAATAAAATATGTAATATGTTTGCACAGGCCTCAGAGCAGAACATGCCATGCTCAGACTTCTGTCTCTGGCCGGTGGGTTGGGGATTAAAAGAAAAAGGAGGGAGCGATAGAACTACACATGCTTGCTGGCTGGTACCTTTATTTGTAAAGTAGAAAGTGCACAAAATAAAGAGGGGAGGGAACACACTGGAATAGCCCAACCCATCCCACCACAGGTTCCTTTATCCCCACCCGGTTGATCATGAAAGGGAGGGCGTGAGGATGCTATGCTGGTTCCTAGACAAACATTTCCCACTCGTCAACCACATAAGGGGAAGAAACTAGGTCACCCAAGGACAGTACATTTGCTTCTCACTTCACAGTTCATACAAATTGTATGCTCATTGGTTTGCACTTTATGGACATCACGTACATTCTGTTGTGGCAGTTTCCGTGTGCACTTGCTGCGCAGGCTCATTATGGCATGGCATACATCCTGTGTCACTGTGAAGCCAAAGCACTTCGATTTATCACTTTCTCATGCCAACTCTCCTCTGCTCTTTGCCACTCCTCGAGTTGTTCGTAACAAATGTCACACAAAAGCAAGTCTCGTTGCTGTTGAACGAAGTGCGTTCCCCATAACTCATACATTAATAATTTGTAACACTCCATACACAATGCTGCGTTAGTTCTGCTCGGTCAGTTCCACTCATCACACAGATCGACACATGTCATGTTTACCTCATACCGCTGCTTCCTTGCATCCTCCTTCGTACAAACTCGCGTGCAATAGATTTCATTTTTTTACTGTACCCAAATGCCCCTTGTGCAATTCTGCAACAATTACTTGTCGCAACTTCTTAGGTATCACCCCCTTGCCATTAAGAACGATGCAATCATCTATGATCTTATACTCATGTTTGTGAATTGCATAAGGTTCCATGTAATTTGGAATCACATTTGGCCACCCTTTTAGTATATATGTATATAATGTGTCCAACTCTGAATCCTAGTGAGATTCGTTGCACTCTGTGATAGATGTGATGGCGTTTATGTCCAACTACAAAAAGTTTACAATCTCTGTTTCTTCCCCCTCTATTTCCTCATCCCCTGTGTAATTATCTAAAGATAACCTAGATAATCCATCTCCATTAGTGGTCTGTACACAATTTCATACTGATGATTTGCCAGGAATAGTGCCCATCTCTGCAATCGTTCACTAGCAATCGTTCTGATTCCTCTACTAGGATGGAGAATGTGTATTAATGGTTTGTGGTCTGCGACATCAGTATTAAAACCTCCAATGTTCCGGAAAACAGTTCTTGAATAATATCTCCTCTTATTGTGACGTGCAGTGCACATTATAAGATATGAACCACTGATTCAGTTCACAAGGCCGTCCAAATGCGCCTATAGCTACACTAGGACTGCGCGTTCCGTGGCAGCGCCCAGAAACTTTAAGCACTTGCCGCAGGACGAGGGTTCTTATCTGTAAACCACATCTGGTACTGCTGATAAGCACATCTGGTCTTGCAACTACGTTCAAAGTCAAAACTGTTCTGTGTACAATTGATGTACGAGATAAGTTTGTAGTAATCAAAATAAAAAGGAACAGAATGAATCACTAATGACATCATCTTGGTGTAAAAATTATATGGAAAAACAGCAATTTATAAAAATGTGCTTTGTAAAATGTACAAAATTGTTGCAGTAAACAGAATCAGAAATAGAGATATTGGAGACAGGGCGCAGTCACGAGTTATGCACATAACTCATTGAAAGCACATCCTACACAGGAAATGTTACATGTGTGCACAAATTATGAACACAGCTATAGTAGACTCCTGGAGTCTAGCCATTGCAAGATTCTAAAAATAACTGCCACCCACCTACCTAATCGGGCTGTTCACATATGCGCATATCTCACCGGGGAACAACGCTTTTCACGCTGTACAAGCGGTAATACAGCAATAAAAAATCATTATGGCTTCAGATTTTGTCCAGTAAATATGAAGTCTGCTGATTAGTGGTCCAATAAATCGAGGCATTACTGTATATCAAAACTTTTTTATTTTAAATTAAAATGTGATCAGTTTTTGTTGCAGCTCAAATCTTTACAGCTGTATTCACAATTCCTGGTTACAACAAATCTTACAATTACTTTCACAGAAATATTTTTTCGTGTTAGAATGAAAATAATATTCATGATGTATGTTCAAACAATTTATAATTCTTTTGCTTATATAAACTGCATAAAAGACTAAAATAAAAAGAGCAGCAGTTTCACTACTAATACAGCTAGCTGTAATGAATGCCATATTGTAAAGTGTTTGTCTCTGTTGAGCAGGACGCAACAACATCTTGCTAACTTGCCCAGTGTGCAACTTTCAAGAGAAGCTGAGTATTCAAGCTCCAGAACAGATACACACTGTCATAAGAAAGCTGCCATCAAACCTCTACATCAACTCGCTGCTAAACGTCGTACAAAGCACACCTGAGGTGCCGCGGAGCCCAGTGCAGCCTGCAGCCAACACTGAGGAGGTGCAGACTCGCTGCTGCAAGTGCCAGACAGCATGCGACACCAAGAACTGTGCCCATTGCAAGCAGGTCAGTTCTTTGCTCGCACTCTTTCTGCTGCTGATGTTTGTTGCAGGACGGTAGAGTGTTAGGAAGGTCATCACTGCACTACGGACAAGAAAGCTTAAGCAACAAGTTTTACAAATTTTTCATTAATTTGTTTATGCTTGATAAGTACCTTCCTCAGTATCCTTAAAGTTCTACAGCTGGTTGGTAGTTATGCAGCACATTTGAGAACCCTTGTAAAGTTCAGGCTTATTAACTACCGTATTTATAATAATGCAGCCGCACAGTTGGGCGCCATCTTGTAATGTTGCGGAAGTATTACCCTGCCGAATGTTTACGTTGCCACGGCTTGCTCATAGGTAGAATACGAGACTCAGTACCAGGTGACGCCAATTAATTAAAAAGAAGAAGTTCCAGATTAGTTTGCTTTATACTTTATTTATCATTGAAGTTTCACAGTGCACAGACGACTTTCCAGTTTACAGAGTACGAACTTTCACAATCAGTTATACCAGTGCAGAAAACAGCGCCACAGTAGTTTACGGTTTATTAATGTCTCAAACTTACATCGCACGACTAAGTTACTGAGGCAGGAGGGATGTTCGTTCCCTCCTGGCACCCTAACGACCCACGCCCTTTCGGGCTGGTGCGTCTTCTCACGCCCGACGCGTCTTCTTCGACGGTTGGTTACTTTCTCTCCAGGCGATAGGCACCACCAGTATATATTAGGCAGGCCTATCCCCCCCTACTACGCTGTGTCCCGCGCTCACAACATGTTATTGTACTCTCAACTGCGTCACAGGAAACTAAAACTGTTGACATCGTCCCGTCGCAGCCGGAAAGTTTCTGTATAATGCTGATGCATAAACAAAACAACAACTTTCGAAACTAGACAGTAAACGGACTCCTGTTACAACGTAAACAGCAGATGTCCTTCCGATAACCTTCAAAAGCACACGTCTGCTCGATAAACAAACTATCCCGGGAAACGAACCACCGCGGCTTTAACTTGAAACCTGATAAAATATTACGAAGCTTTCCAAAGCTAAATACACACGAAAGAATTTTACATCCGTGTCCCGAAAAATTAAGCATACTGCGTCATTACACCCTGCTTATTCTTACTTTGCACTCCTCTGTTTACTGAAATAATTAATGTCCCCACGGTTCTGTGCTGATTAGTATCCAACTCCATGCATCACTCAAATGACACTGTGAGATTGTCAGGAAAGTAAACATATATTAAGCCAGTTCTTTTGTTTTTGTCTGTAAAAAAAATAACTGAATCAGTTGTTACTTATTTCAGACAGTAAGTACTGTTTTATACCTAGAGCTTATTTTCACAGTTCGGTGCCAGCATTACAGTATATCTGTCAGAAAATGTTTACGTTAAACAAAATGGTTAAAAAATGTTAACAAGTTTTTTTTTATTAAAGTTTTTAGTTAGCTAATACTTGGTGTAGCCAGGGTGCGGCAGAGAGCGACAGTTGCCCTATTACTGCTTCAGAGAAGTAATAATCAAAATGAACAGATGTGTACCTGATATATTGTATTCAGCATTTCTCAGATAAATCTTAGTAAGTGTGTATTTTGGCATGTATAGGTCGCATGCGGCGAGTATAGGCCACATGCGGCGAGTACAGGCCTCACCATAATTTTAAGCCTCCAAAATTGGAAAAACAAAAATCTCATGTACAGGCTGCAGAAGCTATTTTTAAAGCCTGAAGTTGGTTCACGTACGGTAACAACTGACATTTGACGTGCGACCGTGTTATGCTGTTTACAGCTGTACCGGCATCGATCGCTTCAGTTCATTCCCTCTCTCTCTCTCTCGTGTCGTGTGCGCTTCCGAGATACACAAACATGAGTGATAATGGGAAAGTTATAATGGAAAATTTAAGTTGAAAGTTGTGGAGTATGTATGTGAACATGGAAAAAGTGCAGCTGGTCGACAATTTGACGTCAGCGANTATGTGAACATGGAAAAAGTGCAGCTGGTCGACAATTTGACGTCAGCGATAAAAATGTATGGCATTGGTGTAGGGAAAAATTGCCTAAAAACAAATGTGCTTTGCAAGGCAAAAAGTGTAAATATCCAGAACTGGAAGAAGAGTAGTTTCAGCACATGCTCACTACTAGGACATTTGCCAGCGATTCGATTGCGCAATACGCCGGTGACTAGATTGTACAATTATTAGTAGCTGTTCAGTATAATGATAGCACGTATAAATAATTTACTTGTATTCTCTGCTATATGCCCTGATGATGCGGGACTTTACGTGTCATTTTATTGTGGTCACAAATATTACCCATTTTTCCCCCCTAAAAAGTTTTGTGTACAAACCGCACCCCATATTTTCACATGAAAAATAAGTATAAAATGTACAGCCTATACATGCCAAAATACGGTATTTTTGTTTACGTATGTCACACCCGTGACTATTAACCCCATTGCTGACATCACATAGTTAACCCCACACTTCTACCAGATGTCAGTGCAGCCGGCCAGGGAAGGATAGGTGAGGGAATGTTGCCCCTAAGTGAGCGATGATACTTCCCGCATAAGCCTACTTCCCTGAGTGCATGTGGGCCGGCCAGACAAGCCACCCACCACCAACCCCTTTCATGTGCAGTCTGGTCACGCTGCTACCATGGAGTGGGAATAGCTATGCTAGCCGCACACCCCATCGCAGCACCTATATATAGTGTAATGGTATAGCCCGAAAAACGTTAGTTTGTCTCCAGCATCATTCACCTCCAGAGCTCTCTCTTTGTTTTGAGAAGCCTGGATGCCTTCACCTAGAGAATAGTATTAACAAAGCTGAGCCGCCCACACTCCTTCAGAGTCCTCAGCCACCATGCTCACTACGCTACCTTAGTCTACATCATGTCGTGTGTCAGTCAGATAGTGACAAGCAGCAGATTTATTTATTATATTTTTGCACCACATAGATAATTGTGCCATGGGTGTCAAACCGTTTGCCTTCATGGCAATAAAAATGGTTTCAACCTCAATTTGGCTTTCATTAGTGCAGAGAGTCAGAGTGTAGTTCGAGCCCCAATACAACCATTGTTTACCGCTGTTCTCGCTCGCAATTTTGCCTACCTTAATTACAGCAGCCAGCCATACCATGTGGTATCCGGCAATAGAGAAGGAAGTGAAGCAGAGTAGGGATACAAGACAATTAGGGACAGGAGTGATTGTGCCTTAAAAGGAGGGGGGAGGCACTTCAGCATCAGGTGCCCAGTGCAGTAGCAGTGCAGGCTGTCCTTTGACCACCGGTCATTCGAACAGTGCTCACACAAGCACGATACCCGGTTGCCAACACTTGCAACACCAAAGGAAAACCAGGAGTCACATCTCTCTATTCAACAACCTCTGTTTGATGCGCTGCATCTAGACCTGCCGGGGACAGAGGGTTGGAGGATGAGAACTTATGGCCCCAAGGCCCCTTGCACACAAGATCACAAATAGCACGAAAGCAGCATGCAAGGCAGCGGAATTACTTTCAACTGGAGGGTGTAACATAAATCAAGAAAAACAGGTAAACGTTGTCTCTCTCTCTTTGTCTCTCTGAACCTGACCGCGAGTTTGTGAACCACCTCCTCGTTTCCCGCAGTGCCCTGAGAAGGAAGGGGAAGAGGAGAACTCTATGATGAGTACTGAAACCACTAAAACTGTGAGCGGACTGGTGGTCAGGACAGCCTAAAGGTAGCAGATATTAATACTTATAAGTAAAAATATTTTGTTTTGTAACTTAATGAAATTTACTTTTTTAAATGTTAATTTCAGTATTTTTGAAATAATGACAAAGGAAAAAAAATTTAAAAGTGCATTTCTGGTTAAAAACCACAAATAAAAAAGTTGAGATAATATTAATAAATTTAAATGTATAATCCTAGTAAGCAAGAATAATAAAGCAGTTCAAGCCATTATACTCACTATAATTCCTACTGGCCAATACTGCAAAAATTAACAAATATTATCACTGAGCTGTGAACTATATAGTTTGTGCAGGTTGTCCTTCCATCCCTCTGCCGTGCCAGTTGTCCCTCACCTACAAATGTACCCACATAATACACTGGCTGGCTGTAGCGTATTGCTCATCCCCAAGGTTCGGAGAAGGTGCTACAAGAGCAAAACAGGACAGGGAAAATGTGACTTACTTGCTAAATTGCATGTCTATATTGCAAAATATTTACATATTGTTAAGCTTGGGTTGTTCCCATATCTTTATTCCTTGTAAGTACTTTCTTATTTCTAGTTCAATACATGTTTTTCACAACTATCTTACAACACCAGTCTGCTCCACCATCTTGTTCCTTACCAGCTGCCAACCTCTATCTTTCAACTTTCTCCACGATATTAATATTTAATATTTACTAGTTACGTACACAACACCTTCCCTTCTCTGAAATCTCAAATTGTCATATACAAAACCACATCATACACAACACCTTCCATTCATTAAACTCTCCACCAATGCCACCTTAGAACTATTTACCCTGCTAGGTATTATCTATGTTTTGAAAGTTGTTACCACACACAAAACATTACCAGTTACATATTACCCAATATTTACACAATGTATCTCTAAGGTATATATACAATATTGCCAATTACATATTACCCAGTATTTAGACAATGTATTTCCAAGGTGCATACATCACCATAACTCTTCCAAGTCTTTACAGCTTGCAATGCAATTCATACGCAACATTTTCACACCTTCACTGATATCTTAGGGGTTTACTAATTTTGTGACCTGGTCTAGTTACATACAAACACTCTGAGTGGCTGCGCGATGTATCAGGAATTAAATTACTTTATACATGGTCCCTAAAATAGCCTGTGCATTTTCCATTCTCAAAGCCCTTGAAGTCTTGTGACCTACTGCCCCTCGTTACCCCATGGTCCTCATGACACTGTTCCAAAATAATGTCAGAGTTTTGAGAATTTTCCCTACATTCACCTATACTATCTCTGTCTCTACCCACTGTCTCATACAGCTTAACAGCTCTGTGTGAAATTTGAGCTTCTGACTGTCTGTATAATAGTCTCAAGTGTTTTTTGTTTTGTCTTTGCCTGACATGTCCCTAATTATGAATGAACGTGGAGTTCCATATTTTTCCACAGTCGTGGCTGGTTCCCATACATGACCCTTTTGATCTACAACTGCCTGACCTTTTGAATACTCTCTGGTTTTCTCTGTGCCTGCCTATCATAGTGGTTTTTCACCTTTGCCTGTTTTGAAAGTAATTGTGATCTGATTTGTGAATGTACTTTTGGAGTCAGATTATTCATAGTTATTGGTATCCTTGTTCTAACTGTGTAGTCTGCTCATCAATATTTGTGCTGGTGCAACTTCCAGACCTGAGAGAGGTGTGTTACGATACTCCGTTAATGCTAGTTAGTATTACTTTCCCTCCTCCCCACTTTTTCTCAATACAGTATCTTTTTAGCTATCCCCACCCCTTTTTCTGTCATACTTTTGGCCTGTGGGTAGTGTGGACTGGATGTGCAAAACTCAAAGTCCAGTTCACATGAAAAGCATTCCCATTCATACGAATTAAAAGGCATAGTATCAGCAATTAGAATCTTAGGTCTACCATGTGTGCAAAATGTGCTTTTAAGGGCACTTATTACACTGCCTAATTTCTTGCCATGTAACTGTACTATTTCTAGCCACCTAGACAAGTAATCATACACAATCAAGTAACTCTTTCCTCCAAATTAAAAAATATCTCCTCCTATCTTCTCAAATGAAAGTTTAGGTATTGAATGTGGAATCAGCTGTTCTTTTCTATTTGTGATCCTGTACTTTTCACAAACTCTGCATTCTGCTACATACCTTTCGATGTCACTTGGCATTCCTGGCCAAAAGAACAATCCTCCTTGCCATTGATTTTGTTTTGCCAACCCCAAAATGACCTTAATGGATTACTTTCAGGATGTTTGGCCTCAAATTTTTCGGAACGACAGTTCTGTCATTTAGAGACAACAATCCATCCTCTACAAAAAGATCACTCTGTACAGACCAGTTTGGAAGACAATGCACTGGTATGCTGGACTCTTAATGAGGCAACCCTGTTTTCATAAGTTTCACCACTTCACTGAGCACAGAATCTGACACCAGTTCTCTTCTGAATTCTTCCTTCCGCACATCACTCATTTGAAGATGCTTGGCCACACTATGCACAATTTCGTACATTTCATCATCATCTTCCACTTCTTCTTTGTGTTATGCCCGAGACAGCAAATCTGCAATGTGCATAATTTTGCCTGCTAAGCATAGCACTTCCAGGTTATATAATTCAATAACTTGAGCTTCAGACGCTGAAGTCAGGATGACATAATTTTTTTACACTTGTTTGCTCATTATAGCCACTAGTGGTTTATAATCTGTTAAAATCTGCACAGCACGGCCATATATGTAGTAATGAAACTTCTTTGTGGCATAGACTACTGCTAAAAGTTATTTTTCCATTTGTGCTCATTTCTTCTCTGTCTCAGTCAGGCTACGAGATATAAATGCTATTGGTTGTCCATTTTGAAGTAAGCAGCATCCCAGACCCTCTTGGGATGCATCACACTGGATCGAAATAGGTTTTTCACCATCAAATGTTCCTAGAGCTGGGTCACTGCTGATTGCTGATTTGATGGCAACGGCACATTCAAAATGGCTCTTCATCCAGTGCCAGGTGATATCAGCCCGCAATAGTGCTCTCAAGAGGTGCTGTCAATGCTGCCATATTTGGTATGAATGGTCGTNTGCCAGGTGATATCAGCCCGCAATAGTGCTCTCAAGAGGTGCTGTCAATGCTGCCATATTTGGTATGAATGGTCGCAGATAGTTGACCATTCCAAGTAGTCTCTGTAGTTCTTTCTTGTTCTGTGGGTCAGGCAAGCACTGAATTGCTGCTATTCTTTCGGGGTCAGGTCTGATTTCGCTGTTTGAAAATAAATGCCCCATAAAACTGACTACTGATACATTATATTGAAGCTTCTCTGGATTAAATTTGATGTTTTGTTCTTTTGCTATTTGTAGCACTTTTGCAACAATTTTATCATGTTCTTGTTGTGATCATGTAGCTACAAGAATATCATCAAAGTAGACGACAACACCATCAATGTCACCAAACACACGTTCATTTAGTTCCTGAAATTTCTCTGATGCACAAGACATACCAAATGGATGACGTAAGAACTTGTAGCAGCCCCATGCAGTGGAAAATGTGCTCACGTTACTTGACTTCTTATTGAGTTCTAGTTGCTAAAATCCATCTTTTAGATCAAAGACTGAGAAAAGTGACTTTCCANTGCCAGGTGATATCAGCCCGCAATAGTGCTCTCAAGAGGTGCTGTCAATGCTGCCATATTTGGTATGAATGGTCGTAGACAGTTGACCATTCCAAGTAGTCTCTGTAGTTCTTTCTTGTTCTGTGGGTCAGGCAAGCACTGAATTGCTGCTATTCTTTCGGGGTCAGGTCTGATTTCGCTGTGTGAAAATAAATGCCCCATAAAACGAACTACTAATACATTATATTGAAGCTTCTCTGGATTAAATTTGATGTTTTGTTCTTTTGCTATTTGTAGCACTTTTGCAACAATTTATCATGTTCTTGTTGTGATCATGTAGCTACAAGAATATCATCAAAGTAGACGACAACACCATCAATGTCACCAAACACACGTTCATTTAGTTCCTGAAATTTCTCTGATGCACAAGACATACCAAATGGATGACGTAAGAACTTGTAGCAGCCCCATGCAGTGGAAAATGTGCTCAAGTTACTTGACTTCTTATTGAGTTCTAGTTGCTAAAATCCATCTTTTAGATCAAAGACTGAGAAAAGTGACTTTCCANGTTACTTGACTTCTTATTGAGTTCTAGTTGCTAAAATCCATCTTTTAGATCAAAGACTGAGAAAAGTGACTTTCCAGCTAGTTTATCTCTCATCTGTTCAATTGTTGATATTTTATAGAACTCTCCTTTAATCGCATGATTCAAATCTTGTGGGTCCAGACAAAGTCTTAGGTGCCATTTGGTTTCTCCTCAACCATCAGGTTGTGAATCCAGGCGTTTGGCTCTTCCACTTTCTGTATAATTCTTTTTTTCACCAAAGATGCAAGTGTAGCCTTCAATTTGTTGGAAATTTATTGTGGCTGTCTCCTTGAAAACTGACTTGAGGCTGAACATTTTCGTCTACACTTATGTTGCATTGTAATGACGCAATGTTCTTAATTTTTCGGGACGGGTGTAAAATTCTTTTGTGTGTATGAAGCTTTGGAAAGCTTCGTAATATTTTTATCGGGTTTAAGGTTTAAAGCCGTGGTGGCTCATTTCCCGTGATAGTTTGTTTATCGGGCAGACGTGTGCTATTGTAGGTTATCAGGCGGACGTCTGCTGTTTATGTTTATCAGGAGTCTGGTTACAGTTTTCGTTTCGAACTTTGGAGTTTTGTAAAGCGTCAGCATTAATTAGATACTTTCAGGCGACGTCGACAAGTTTTAGTTCCTCCGGCGCAGTTTTGTTCTACGAGAAGTCCGTTTATGTTGACGGCGCAGTATTAGTTCCTGCGGCATAGAGTCGATAATGTGTTGAGGGCGTGCGTGCGTGGCTCGTCATGCCCTTATCTCAGGAGAGGGAGGCGAGAGGCAGAACAAAAGACGCGTCTGGCTATCGCCCTTCGAGCAGTGCTCTGAAGCAGTTTCTTTGGGCAGTTACTTTGGATCAGTCGCCCGTGAAGGCAGGTAAGTGCAGTCGTCAGAAGCATCATACAATGCTAGTCTAGGTCGCGTCGTGTGTGAGGATAACCCCCACATCGGCCACTAGACTTTTTCTCTGCCGGTGTGGGAGGTTGACGCATTTTATATTTATTTTTCGATGCAAGTTTTGAAACATTAAAAATTTGTAAACAACTGTGGCGCTGGTCTGTACTTTTATATTTATCTGTGAGAGGTTAGTACTCTGTATACAGGACATTCGTATGTGAACTGTGAAACTTAAATAGTTAAATAAACATATCTAACAAAATACTCTGGAACTTTATTTCATAATTAATCGGTGTCACATTGTACTGAGTCTCGTGTTTCTATCTTGAGCTAGTTGTGGCAAAGTAATATTCAGCAGTGTAAACCGCCGAACGTTACAAAATGGCGACCCGGCCGCGGGGCTTGAGTNATCTTGAGCTAGTTGTGGCAAAGTAATATTCAGCAGTGTAAACCGCCGAACGTTACAAAATGGCGACCCGGCCGCGGGGCTTGAGTTAACCACGCTTGAAGATGAAGACGAATCTACGAGAAACGGTACCGGCGGCAGTTCCAGTCCAGGTTTCCAGCAGCACGACACCGAGTTTCAGGTACGAGACCTCATTCCTCACCTCCAATGGTAAGAAATCTTCAATCACCAGTCAAGCCATCATTTCAAGAGTATTGCAGGTTATGTTGTTATAAAGTACATTCGCCAAGAATTTTTGTTTGTTTTTTTTATTTCGTGTGCAAGTGTGTAAATTTTGCAACGAGCCATTTTGTTAAGGGGTTAAAGGTAATATTTATATTAATGACCACGTCGTAACTAAAATAAAAATGGCGCAATTGGAAACTGATATACAGACAGAAATGTTTAAGACACTGTTGTCCTTAGAGGAGTTTAGCCAGAAACAACAGGAGTTTAGCCAGAAGAGTGAGGAAAAATTTGAAGAAGTAATAACAAATATAGACAAGTGGGGGGTTGAATCCCTAAATAGGTTAAGAAAGGGTTCAACAGTAACTGCCCCAAGTAAAATTAATATAAACGGCAATGAAGTAAAAAATAAAGGGAATACTGAATGTGAAAAAGAAAGTAAAGAATTTAAAGTTGAAGGTAAAAAGGTAGATGTTAAAATTAAAGAGGATAGAGGTGCAGATAATTTTGTGGAGAGTGAACCTAACTGTTGTGAGGTTAGTAAGTCAAAGAGAAAGGTAATAAAGGAAGGGAAACTTCAGGTTAGGGGGGTTCGAATAAATAGTAATAGGGAATTAAAGCTGCAAAAGGGATCAGATATTGAATTGCAACAGGCAAGAGTTGCTGAGAGTAAGGGTTATCAGAGACTGAAACATTATGAAGTGTTTAGGCAATGTTTTGTAAGGAAGAAGCAAAGATTTAAACGAAGGGTCAGTAAAATAGTCAGGGAAAAGATAAGAAATAAGAGGGTAAAGACATTAAAGAAGAGGAAGAGAAAAAGATGGGTAGATTTAGGACAGTAGGGAAGAGGAAGAAAGTGCTTAAGTATAGTATGAGAAAGGTAGTAAGGAAAAAGGGAAGGAAATTGAAACACAAGGAGAGAAAGACAAGGAAAAGGAAGAAGAAAAAATGTAATATAGCAGAAATACTGCAAATTAGATAATAAGTTAGGTATTTAATTTTTTTAGTACTTTCTTGTATCAATTTTTTATATACTTAGATTATACTATAATAATAAGTTAATAGATAAGTAAATTTTTTTATTTAGAAGAAATATTAATTTTTTTTTTTAAAGGACCTTAAAATTAAGTAACAATGTGTACAGGTTACATGGGATAAACCCTTCTCAGGCTACAGTAACAAGTTGATAATAAGATAATGGTTAATGGAAAATATATCAGATTGATGACCTAGAAAATTTTATTTGGTAAGAATAAATAATTATGAGAGAGAGTATTTCTGTTTAAGAACAGTGAATCATTTTATAGCAAGTAAATACAGTACTGTCATTGATATTTTAGTGAAACTTGTAAGGAACAGAAATTTTTAGTTTATTCAACTGTGTAGGGTCACAGAAATTTTGGAATGATAAATAAAAGTATAGAACAAATAAACTGTAACTTGACTTTATTTATTTGGCGCCTTTAAAGTTTCATGTTGCTACCAACTGAGCTAACCAAGTTGTAATTTCCATTTGTCATACTTTGACGCAGAATATTACAAACATGGCGGCCCTAACGCGCCACTGGCATTATTACAAGTTTCTTTGCTGTTTTGACTGAAGCCTCAGCACATCCATTTGACTGACTAAAATAGGGGCTGCTAGTAATGTTGGAAAAGCCGTACTCCCTTGCAAACTCAATAAATAAACCCTTGAACTGTGGGCCATTGTCCGTCCTGACAATTTCTGGAATTTCAAATCTTGCAAAGATGGATTTGCATTTCTGAGTGACACATGTTTCGATTAAACTTGTAGTTCGGTCAGCTCAAAATTATTTAGAATAATAATCAGTGATAATAAGGAACCACTGTCCATGACACTTCATCAGGTCCACCCACTCGTTGCCAAGGGTAGTCTGGAATCTCTTCTTTAATGAAAGGCGCTGTGGTATTACTCCTATGTTCAATACATGTATGACAACTTTCAACCATCATTTGAAGCTGAGAACTTAAGCCCAACCACCAAACCATTTCTCGAGCACGAGTCCTACATTTTGTGATGCCTAAATGACCTTTATTCAGTTGTTTCAACGCATACTGTTGCATTTCTGTAAGAATTATTAGTCTGGTGCCTTTCATAAGATACCCTTCAGTGAGAGAAATGTCAAACTGATACTGATAGTATAGCAACAATTCTTTTGGAAGCTACTGGTTTTTGTGGCTATTGTTTCTGTGTACTCTCTTAATTTCATGCAAATTGGTTCAGACATTTGCTTTTCTTTTATTTCTTCCATAATATTTTGTGCTATTGACAAGTAGTTGACAACCATATTTGCATGTGCTGATGTTTCTGCTGCCAGCTCCTTGCACACTTCATCACTCTGAATTGAATTCCTTGATGAACAATTTGCTATTACAAGCTGTTTACACGGTACAAATTCTACTGTATAGTTATATCTCATCAACTGTATTCGGAAACACTGCAGCCTGGGTGTCAGTTCATCTTTATCTTTAGATATTACAATTTTCACCAATGGTTTGTGGTCAGTTTCCAAAGTAATGAGCAAGCCTAATACATATTCCTGAAGCTTCTCACAAGCCCATGTGAGAGCAAGTGCCTCTTTTTCAATTTGGGACCATGGTGGCCGAGCATTTAGACTGCTCACCTCCCACCAAGGCGAACCGGGTATTTTTATTTTACTCTCTAATTTGCCCAAGCCCTTACACCCACTGGGAAATCCAACCTCTGCAGTGACCCTCTGTACCACCTTAACAATTTCCAACAATCTAAGTGTATCCTTCCCTAATAAAGGGTTAAGTAGCTTGTTTATGAAGTACACTTTCACTCATTTCTCCTTTCCTCTGTTGCAGAATGTCAGTTGCTTTGAACCTGCAACCTCAAGCACCTCTCCATCCAGTCCACATNTTTCTCCTTTCCTCTGTTGCAGAATGTCAGTTGCTTTGAACCTGCAACCTCAAGCACCTCTCCATCCAGTCCACATACTCGGTTGGTACAAGGTTCTAGTATCACTGACGTTGGCTCGAGTACCGCACTAGGAAGACATGTAATGTTTGCACCCTTGTCAATTATGAAGTCTACCATACCGAGCTTCACAATTTCGATAGCCACCCTGAACTGGTTAGATTATGAACCCTGACCGAGTGAGCTATTCACAACTGTTCCCACAATAAAGTCATCAGAATCTAGCATTTCACTAACGTGTTGTACAGTTTTCTTCGATTTGCACATCCTAGAATAGAGACCCACTCGTCCACATGAATAACATGTAATTTTCTGCGCTAGACAAATTTTTGATGTGCTCTTGACCACAGTTACAACACCTGTCACTTTTCTGGTGGAAAGACGAGTCTTTACTGATCTGAATGTAGTTGTTGTCTGAACTTCTGCGATGAACCACTGTATCATTATGTCCCATGCTGCCGTGCATGTAAGACAGTTCCAACTCGGATGTTTCCCCGCTTCTTGATTTTTGAACGAGGTTAACTTTATCCTGATGCGTCTCCCACAACTGTAACGACTGTGCCACAACCGCAGCTCACTCTGCTGGCAGTTGACAGCCTCCTGCAATGTTAGCTGCCCTTGGAGTTGCATCTTCTTGCTTACTGCTGTGTAGCGCATACCCACAACAATTCTGTTGCAGATTAGTTTATCTTTAAGCCGGCCATACACACATGATGCCGTGAGGTTACGTAGGGCGGTAATAAAGGTTTCTGTTGTTTCCCCAGGTTGCTGCACTCAGGAGTTGAACCTGAAACATTCAAATATCATATTCACTCAAGGTTTGAAATGCCTGTCGAATGCGTGCACTAACCCTTCGTNACTCAGGAGTTGAACCTGAAACATTCAAATATCATATTCACTCAAGGTTTGAAATGCCTGTCGAATGCGTGCACTAACCCTTCGTATGTCCACTCGGACTCTGCATTTTCAAAGGTTAGGATGGCCTCGTCAAACCATTGAGTAAAGATATGCACTAGAGTGGCCATGGGATAGGAAAAAGTTTGACCAGTTTTATATGTCAGTTCTTGGGCTGATGCAGAGGAGTGCTAGTGTTCTCGACTGGGAGTTAGCAGGCAGCAGACAATGCAGCAGTCAAAATACCTCACCACTCGTGCGGTGTTNGCTAGTGTTCTCGACTGGGAGTTAGCAGGCAGCAGACAATGCAGCAGTCAAAATACCTCACCACTCGTGCGGTGTTGCCAGTTCCGCAGTTGGCAAAAGTAGGTCATCACCCTGGCCTTGGATCACCCCTGTGTTTGTTCACGTTCTGCTAAAGGTGATTCTGTCCCACGCGAGTTATCAGCTAGTGGGGACCATGGCATGTGTTTCGTTTCTGTCATACAAATCTGTATTTGCTGAAATTTGCAGCGATATCAACTACTATTTGGTTTTATTTACCTCAGCAAAAATTAATTATCAAAAATATATAATATGATGTAATACTAATACTGTTGGCACTTACAATTACAAATTTGATATTATTCATGAATGATGTCATACATCAAAGTAGCATTTTCATTCCATTCTTATGTGAAAGGAAATTTACAGGACATAATTGTTCACCAGTTAATAAATATATGTTAGATGCCCGAAAGTCTACAATGTGACTCAGGGTTTACAGTTTGGGTTTGTGATGTACTACAAAGGTAACTCTTAGTACAAATAATCGGTACATTAAATTTGTCAATTCAAGTGTCATTAAGGCTCTGTCCGAACCTAGGAATGCACTCATGTATATAAGCATACTACACTCGGCTCGATACTTGATTCGTTGTGACAGGCATTCTTATTTGCATCCGTTACAGCAACTAGCCAGCTGATAAGATTCTGAACAAGTTTTTGTTGGAAAACAAATACTGAATCTGTGTACTGGAATGTAGGAGCATAGATTTAAAATTCTCAACCCATTAGGAGCTCTAGCTGAAAAGTGCACGACATTGACTGTGTTGCTATTAATCAATCACAGATATGTTTTCAAGAAAGGAATAAATAATTATTTGTCACAGTAAATGCAGTTATCTATAATGTATTATTAAAAATGGTAAAAACTAGAGGTAAATTTTATTTTAACACTAATAATGGTATGAATAAAAATTATTTTCTAATTTTGATATGACTTTTACACTCATCCATGCCTTGCCTTGTAAAAATTGGCAGTTTTCTCACTTCCCTGCATATTAACTGTAAAATTCATTGCCACGCCAGGTTTATAACAAATCACAAAGAAAACTGATTATGTTTACTTGGCCCTTCTGTTAGGAACTTTTCTCAGTGGCTTTCTTTGAAAGTTAATGCCTCCATACCACTCTTATAAAAAAAAGAAATATTAGGAATAACAATTATGAACTACATATAAATAGCTTTTCAAAATAGTAGCCTATGGGCTGTTAGGGCACGAGACATACACACATTTGTTTTGCAGTGTATGTGCGTATGTATTTTCCCGAGACATGTACAACATTTATGTACTTAGACGAATGTGAATGCTGTATGAGCGTGCATCTCATTAAGCAGAAAACCTTACGCATACTGTGGGAAAATTACATTAATGATCACGTAAAGGGCTCAACTCTAACAGATGTTTTTTTTTTTTAAATACAATTGTCGTGTCTGTAAGATCCATGTTTACAATAATGATATGCTTTAGTGGTTATTGTCTGAAAATCTGGCAAGCCAGTGCTTCAGGTACAGAAAAATATTACTTTATTTATACCTTATAATTTCTTTTTTGCATCTGTCCTGTTCTTCTGGCCTGGGTGTTTTAACGAAAAAAATCGAGATAAGTTAATCTGTGAAAATGCTGCCATAATCCAACACTGGGACAGTGATGCTGAAAGCTAGTATGCTTACCATAGGCTGTACATAAACAGCAAAGAGTGGCACTGGAAGGTATCGTGTATGACAAGGACCCTCCTTGCTATTATAGGATTGATAAGTACAATTGTCTTTCTTCTCACGTAATTTAATTCTTTCACATTTTCAATACTGTTCTCATTTATATCTGTATGAATTATTTTTCATGTAGCTACTTTTTTATGGTTTAGTAGTTTCTGAGTTCTTGCTTAGTGCTGCCAGAGGAAAAATTGAACATCAAATCAAAGACTTCAAAGTGAGTGTATCAAAAAACATACTACTAAGAAGTTTGCTTTGATTGCAGGTTTTCTGTACAGTATGCTGGTCTAGTCATGTGTCTGAGCTTCAAGGTCAGGTGCAAGACCTTACGGAACAGCTTAGTGCTGCCAGAGAGAAACTTGAACTTCGAACCGAGAACTTCAAAGTGAGTGTACCAAAAACACACTACTAATAATCTCATGTTTACACAGTAACACCTGCTTCTAACAATTTATCAATAATAGCTCAGAAAGCGTGTGGGGTACACTGTGTAGGACACACAGGCCGACACATTATCCTTTGGATGGAAACTGTAAGGCAGCATGTCACATTTCCATGCATGTGGTGATAACATTAGAGTATGCATGTAATGATTCAGCTGTCTACTCATCCTCAACACCTTGTCGGGTTCAGCCCTCACTTTCCAGACATGCGATCAGCACATTAGCAATCTGGGTATGTAACTTTACAGGACTGACAGGTGTAAAGTCAAAAACTAAACGAACTTGAGACAGATTTACCAACATACGAGCTGCATAAAAAAAATCTAGGCCTAATACATCTTCAGCAATTAAATAGGGGGACTATACTTGTATGTCCAAGCAAAATGGGATTTAATATGTAAAGTGGCACACTGGTCACAGGTGATAACCTGGCCATCTGCTACACAAGCAGTGTGAAGTGTGTCACAGCTGATATAGCTTCTGAGGCAACAATGTAAGTACAAAAATTAAANAAAAATAAAAAAAAAAAAAAAAAAAAAAGTTTTCTTTACAAGATAATGTGAAACACCTGTGCCTACTAATGAAAAACAGTGTTCTCTGTACTACACCCTGTCCATCATGTATTCCCATAGTGTACATTTTTGTTTAGCTTTTGCAACTGAACACAGCACACACGTGATCAGTCACATTTAATTTCCCAAACAATTAGTGCTTTTATGCCCAGTGCTTCAGCACCAAAAACAGATGTGTCAAGGAACCCGCAGTGCGGGATAGTTTCCTTCGGCATGTCCAGACTGCCTGCAATTACTGCAACATGTGTTTAGTAAGTTTTCTGTGCGACATGCGCTACTAGTCGTAACTGGCATGGGAGAAAAAAAAATCAATTTATCCATCACCAAGAGACTGTTTTCCACTGTGGTGCCCAATTTTCTCAATTCAGCTAACATGCCTGAGATGGTACAAAAAACACAATGGTGTGATACTGTTGAGTAAAGTCTCAACTAATGCATGTTCAGACGTGTTCAAATTCAACACCCTATCATGACCGACAACTAACCACATGAAAGTGTGCAGAGTTTATCAGGTTTCTGAAACCTGTTCACAAATTTCCTTTTATATCTTTCCATTACACACATCAGCAAAGCGTTCATCAAAAGCTGAGACTTGAAATAGACATAACCCATTTTAACCAATAATGTGTCTGTAATATACTGTAATGCCTATCTGGAGCACTCTGTGACCAAGGCTTGAATAGAGGCTATTTCACCCACTAACTGTGAACTGTGGAAATTATCGGTGGCAATTAAAAATGCTAGTACATGTCGTGGTTTGGTAGTCGACAACTGGAGCACACAGTCAAGGGATTTTGTGAATAATTTATCACAAAAATGTGTGCAAGGACTCTTAGTTTGTGTGGAGGTTTCAAGTTGCCCTTCAGCCACTAATAACATGCAGATGTATGCTAAGGCTCAAGCTCACAACACTGGTACATTTTCTGTTTCCTCATACACAACCTTGGAGTCATGCAGGAATCCATGTAACTCAGCATTCTTCAGGCAGGGACTGTCAGAAAATCTTACCGTAACTTTGGAGAGGAAGTTGTCACTCAAGCAGNTAACTCAGCATTCTTCAGGCAGGGACTGTCAGAAAATCTTACCGTAACTTTGGAGAGGAAGTTGTCACTCAAGCAGGATCTTTAGAACTAGCCCTACAATAGTTTCAGATCCAACTGTTAATTACATGTCTAGTAAAATCACGTAAGTTTCGAGATCGTTGAGTGATTTAGAGTTAAATTGCTCTTCGGAAGCAAAAATAGCTGCTGTTGTTTGGAAATGTTATTTTTGCGGCCTAAAAAGCACACTAAGTGTGCATGCCTGGCTGGAGAAGCTATTTGTCGGGGGTGTGGCATCAAAGAACATTNTGTGTGCAAGGACTCTTAGTTTGTGTGGAGGTTTCAAGTTGCCCTTCAGCCACTAATAACATGCAGATGTATGCTAAGGCTCAAGCTCACAACACTGGTACATTTTCTGTTTCCTCATACACAACCTTGGAGTCATGCAGGAATCCATGTAACTCAGCATTCTTCAGGCAGGGACTGTCAGAAAATCTTACCGTAACTTTGGAGAGGAAGTTGTCACTCAAGCAAGATCTTTAGAACTAGCCCTACAATAGTTTCAGATCCAACTGTTAATTACATGTCTAGTAAAATCACGTAAGTTTCGAGATCGTTGAGTTATTTAGAGTTAAATTGCTCTTCGGAAGCAAAAATAGCTGCTGTTGTTTGGAAATGTTATTTTTGCGGCCTAAAAAGCACACTAAGTGTGCATGCCTGGCTGGAGAAGCTATTTGTCGGGGGTGTGGCATCAAAGAACACTATCAGAAGGTATGTAAGGAGAAATTTAAGACCTCCAAGTCTCTTGATTCAGCTGATGTATGTAATTTTACTGCTGCCTTACCTTTGTGTTTAAAGAAAGCCATGGTTATTGTCACCATAAATGGATATAAGGCTTGTGCATTAATTGACATTGGAAGTTCGGCCAGTTTCATAGATAACAAATCTGTTCTGAAGTTTAAAATCCCTGTCTCTCCTTGTCAAGGTGAGTCTGTATCTATGACTTCTATAACGCTGAGCTCGTCTGGTGAAGGCCAATGCATAATAAATATAAAATTACAGGGACACGTATATGAAAATGTTCCCACCAGTGTGCTCCCAAACCTTTGGGGTGACATAATTATTGTTTATAATATGCCATTTGAGTGTTCAAGTACACTTTGGTGGAAAGTATTCCCCTCTCAACATATGCTGTGTTGCACCTGCTAATGTCGATCCTGTTCAGCTTTTTAACTATTTATCACCTGGTTATAAACTTATCTCAATCAAATCCCGAAGCCACTCTCCTTCAGATTTGAAATTCGTTGAAAACGAAATTGAACACTTATTGAAAGAAGGAGTAATTGAAGACAGTATGTCTCCTTGGAATGCCCAAGTCTTGATTGTGTCTTCTGCGAATCATAAGAACCAGATGGTTGTAGATTATTCACAAACAGTTAATAGATTTACTGAACTAGATGTATTTCCATTATCAAGGGTAGATGATGATATAAACAAAGTTGCTTCATATAAAGTATTTAGTTCAATATATCTACGCAATGCGTACCCTCAAGTTCCAATAGCCAAAGAAGATAAACTTTATACGGCTTTTGAAGCTTGTGGGAAGTTGTACCAGTTCCCACAGATACCTTTTGGTGTCAGAAATGGTGTTCCAGTTTTTTAGTGTTTCTTAACTACGATTGTGACCAAAGAAAACCTCAAGGGTGAGAATGTGTACCTGGATGATGTGACAATAGGAGGTCGTGAAGATTTCATGACTGTTTTCTCCAAGTACAATCTCACTTTGAATATGGAAAATTGCTCTTTTTCGTTGGGAACTTTCTACCTTCTTAGTAATGTCATCAGCTATGTCCATAAGACCTGATCCAGATAGTCTCCAACAACCTTTACATGAATTACCCATCCCTTCTAACATGACATCACTTCGAAAAACAATTGAAATATTTTCACATTACACTCAATTTATTCCTAAGTTTCCAGAAAAAATACAAATCCTACTTAGAAGTCAATTTCCACTACACAACGTAACTATTGAAACATTTAATGGTTTGAAGTCTGAAATCGAAAATGCAATGATATCTTTAATTGATTATGAAGCCATTCTTACAGTTGAGACAGATGCTTCTGATTTTGCTATCGGGGCAACATTATCCCAGGAAGGACGTCTGGTAGCCTCCTTTTCTCGATCTCTTAACAAATCCGAAAGGGAACATTCGTAAATAGAAAAGGAGCTTATGCCATTGTGGAGGCCTTAAGATGTTGGAGACATTACCTCAACAGACATTTTCGTCTCATTACTGATCAACGGTCTGTTTCTTTTATGTTCAGTTGTAACCATTTTGGAAAAATAAAGCATAAGAAAATTACAAGATGGAAACTAGAACTTTCGAGTAATAAATGAGATTATACACAGATCAGGGAGAGATAACAAAGTTGTTGATGCAGGGGAAATGAGGCTCTACCGTTGGGTTGAAAAGAAGAATCTTTCTCTTCCTGGTTTTTGCATTTATTTGTGTGGGGAAGAAAGAGAGGCGCTCACCACTGTGACAGAGAAACACACTGAAGCTTGGAGATACACTTGGGGAAATATAAATAAATAATAGTTTTTGGTGTGTGTGCTTGACTGTGTGTGTGATTGATGTGTAGGGTTTTGCATATAAATACAAAATAGACTGTAGTGTACAAAGTGTGAAGTAGCAAAAGATTCCCTCTCACACATCAAAAATTTGTCCCCTCTCTCCAGTCAACCCTCCACAAACAAAATAATTCACTGACACTTGCAGAGGACATATCTGATCAAATGAGAAATAAAATTGTCTGAGCAGTACCTGGGGTGTAGTAGGGTACTACTGTCTACCATTTTCAAGTAAAACACTAAAAATATCTCATTCATCAGTTTAATATTATGAAAGTTTATGAAAATTAAATTGTTCAACATTTAACACACTCTTGCAAATATTAGGTAAATTCCCTTATGCCCGGTTGCACCATTATGACCTCCGATCCGGGATTGGCCGATCCTAGTTCAAAAATGATCCAAGTATCACAGCTGTAAATGTTCCACCTCCAATATCTCAACTTGGTTGATCTCAGATCACGTTATCTCTGGTTCATGGGTATGCACAAAGCGACAATAGTGGTGAGAAAATTGCTGGACACTTTTTATTGGCCTGAAAAGTGTGATTTCATAGTTCCGAAGAGAATTATTTTATTTTGGGTGGTTATTTTCAATAGCTGAATTGGCGGCATTGTATAATCGTGTTTAATTTATTTATATTTGAAACCATGGAACAGAGACGAATTAACTTTTCCGAGAAGGAAACAAATTTACTTATTAATCTTGTTGAAGGAAAAAATTTGATTATAGAAAATAAATGCATGGATGTCATTTTTTTTAAATATAAAGAAAGGGCATAGGAAAGTCTTACCCACCAGTTTAATGCATTATCTTCATTATCGGACTCCGTTTCAGAAAAATGCATATTGCAATAATATGACAAAAGTCTATAGAATAAACACAAAAAAACTATAGCGTTTATTAACCTAAAATACTTGTATAAAACTAAATTTAGCACAGCATGTCAAACTTCTCTGTTCACTTCATAAACCTGTAAATTGATTTAATTTACTTACATGAACATTTTATGCCATTTTCAAATAAAAACAAAGAATCTGTAATGTTTATTTCATCTGCACATAACCTATATTCAGCACAGAATTTTATTCTTCTCTATTCACTTTATAAACACTTAAAATAAATTTATTGTGCCGAACAGAGCTTAAATGCCCCATATTTGAATGTTTATGCCATTTCAAAACAAATTTGCTTTATAATATAACTTTAAGATTTTTAATTATAGCACTTGTGTTTACTTGATCTGAGATCATCCTACTTAACCGCCAAAATGCACGATTTAAGGCGAGGTTCAAATTGATCTTAGTTCGGCATGCCGAACACAATGGTGCAACAGCAAAATGTGCTGAACAAGGATCAAACCGGTATTTGATCTTGGATCATTGCTGAACCTCAATGGTGCAACCAGGCATTAGTCTGCCAACTACATGTAACACACTTAAATTCCCATTTAACAAATATAAGCACTGTTCATTGCACAAGTCAAACATAAATTATTTCAATTTTCCTCCTTTTGAGTGCTAGCCATGAGTACGAAACTCCTTTGTATCTCAGGGTACTCTAATGGGCAGAAAGTACACCATTACTTTGACTTTCAATTTAAATAAATAATTGTGTTCAATGACTACTCAAAAAAATATGTCACTGTGAAACAAAATGTTTAAAAGTTTTTTAAATCGTTCCTGGTAAGGTACTTATACTTTTGCCGGGTATATCTTCTCTCTGCCATTATTGAAAAAAAATTACAGGTGGACTAGGCTTATATCTCCTCATATTATAATAATCCAGTAAATATTGGGCCTCTTCTTCACCTGTCCTCTGTTCTTTTATACTTTGCAACATGTTTCACAACAATATTTAACTTTTAATACACCTTATATCAGAAAATAAAATTTTTATTTGAGCAGTATCTTAAATAGCAACTAGCCCAGATAAAACCTAGTCCGAGAAGAAGGAAACTAGGCGGGCTAGCAACCCACTTCCAAGATTTTGGCGCAAATTCACACATCCAATCCCAGCCAGCATCAGCCCTGGAGCTGTCTGAGATGTGGATAACGCAAATACTTCAATGACGTTTACCTGTCAAAATCACATGGTAGGCGCTGACAAAAAAACCAGTGTTTTGTCCTCGACAGCTGCGCATGCACTCATTTCTGGCACTCAGAAATACACTTCTAAACAACAAACAGACATATTCAAACAACTTTTTCCATAAAAGAAATAGGTTTTTAAACATATTTTGTCTATTTTTCACTTCTTTGTTTGTAAACAAACAATGTTTACTTTTACAGTGAAGTCTCTATAAACTTAATGTCTGTCAAACCATGACTTAACACATAAATATTTACATTACATTTCAAAACATGGAAAATTAAACACTTCAAAAAATAAAAAGCACAATATAAACAAACATTCTGATTTTCTACAGGATGAAAAGTAAGAACTTAATATTTTCTCTGGATGAAGTTTGTAAAGTAATTTCAAAATGCTCTGTTTGTACTTGAATTAAGAAACGTTTTCTGAATTTGTAGGTCAGATTATAAAGGCAACACAACCCTTTGTAAGACTTGCTATGGATTTTAAGTGCCCTCTTCCATCATGTTCAAGAAATCGCTTTCTCTTAGTTATTGTAGACTAATACTCTAGGTACTCCTTTGCATACCCTTGTCCTGACATGTCAGCTAGTACTGTAATATTAAAACTTAAGGAAGTATTCTCTCTATGTGGCATTCCTGCATACATTCACACAGATCGAGGCTCCAGTTTTATGTCCCAAGAACTCATATCCTTCTTAAATGACTGGAATTGCAACGGACAAGGAGAAATGTATGTGGGAGTTGTGGAGAAGACAATACAACTCGCTCTTCTGAGTAGAGAACAACGTGATTCAAAATTGGAAGAGGTTTACCTAGATGCATTAGGATTTATTCATTCACTCCTCTGTACAGGAACCAACACAACTCATCACAAACGAATGTTTGGCTTTTCAAGAAGATCAACTCTCGGAACTTTGATTCCTTCGTGGGTTATGAAACCAGGACCTGTTCTCATGAAATGTCCTGTTCGTCAATCCAAATATGATCTAATATTCAAAGAAGTTCTCTCCCTGGAAGGAAAACCAGAATACTGCCATGTTCGATTTTTGGACGGCTGTGAACAACTGTATCCAACAGACAACTTGCACCAGCTGGGACAAAAATAGAAAAATGGTGAACAGACAAGTACTACCGGAACAAGTATTGAGGATCAAGATTTTAGAGAAGAAAGAGAAGCGGGATCTAGGTTTAGTACTGGTATTCAGAAACCCAATAGACAACAAGAATTCCTAAAAGGTCCTCAAGAGCCCAGGTTGAGTTCTGAATCGCTAAAAATTAACACTGTTCAAGATAAAGAACCTGCAAGGAAATATAGTCAAGTGATACATCCTCCACCTTACAGGAAGAGGTGAATGTCGTAGAGTTGAAGTTTTACATAACGTTTGTCTAATTATCTAGGTTTCATTTACTTACTATTTATTTAAAAGAGTTGCTAAAAAAAATAAACTTTCACTTCATGTTAGTTAATGTGCTTTTTGAGAAAAACTGTATTCTTATTTGTGAAATAAAGCCTAGTTGTATGTAGTTTTCTAACTCATTACAGAGATCTGACAAACACAAACAGAAACCTCAATACAACTAGAAGACTAAATGCTCGTAACAAAGCTTGTAGAGAAGCGACAGACATCTGGCAGACAGCTGTAAAAGTTGGCTAGATGATTATAGCACTGCACTGGTCTGGAGGGGAAGGTAGGGGAAGAAGGGGAGAAAACAATAGTGAGACATGATAAGAGGGGAAGGAATACCAATGGTAATGCTGCCACACGAGACCGTGAATTTCAAATACTGCAAGGGTGAAACAGACTAAAGTTGGCACACACTTGCAAGTGCGAGTGTTCAGTAAAATAATTCCATTTCAACAGGCACTATGTTTGGTGTTGTTCCATATCTAGAGATGTCTACTTCGAATCACATCTTTTAATGGAAATATTTGAAAAACCTGTCTTAACCTTGATTTTCATTCTTACCCTCACTCTCTTAATTTCATGTTAAATTTATTTTAAATTCTTTAAGAACATAAATAATTTTTGTTCTTGTATAGATGTTAGTGGTGTGATCCAGCTTGGCACTGACAGAACATAAACATCTAAAAAGTTATAATCGTCTTTTGTGACATTTGTGTAAGACAAGTGAAAAGTCAGTTCAGATCAGGTGAGGTGTTCAGCTTGGACACACTCCACTACTAGACTGGTTGCTGATGTGCAGTTGCGGTTCAAGGAGCTAGAAGCAAGCATCCAGGCCACAGTGGAGGCGAAGCAGGAGGCATTGAGAGAAGCAGAGATCTGCCTCAAGGCAGAGGCAAGCCACTTTTTGGAGACAGCCCAGTTGGATGCAGCGCAGCTCTTCAAGCGCCTGGATGAGACAGCGGACATAGTGTCACACCGCAGTGGCATCAGTCTGCAGGCCAGTGATGAAAACAAGGTGAGGAGCCAGGAACATTCCTACTTTGTTTGTTGAAAGTACTATTTACCCACGTATCTTATTCCCTTGCATATCTTACACATCCTGTATTTTCACTTCCAAAAACAAGGAAAAATATTTCATGGTTTATCTTATGCATACAGAGTTTCATCATGGCGGCTGTGAGATGATGGGGTGGTGACGCATTACATGTAGCTATTGTCATTCACTGAAAAACTGTTGCGTTTTTATTTTCTTTTACTGTGCATCGTTGCCAAGCAGTCATTTATATGGAAGACAAAGAGCCTGGTGCTTCATCTCTTGTTCCTGGAATAGCTCTTTCTCTATTATCAGGCTACGGCTCTCATCCAATGACATTGCGACATTCCTCCCTCTTCATGTCTCCAACACAGAGATACAGTAATGTTTCTCTTTTACCCTTTGTCACGAAAGGCATAGGGAAGAAATGAAGTGGCACATCCCGGTAAACTGTCATTTGTGTTCCAGTGCAAGGGTGGGGGATAATGGGTGACAGCCATTGTTCACTGCCAGCTGCGGCCATTTCCTATGCTAGCCACTTTTCTGTTCAAAATACAGCAGTTTCCTTTAACACAGTTATAAATGTAATCAGCTTATAAAAATATGCACAAAAAAGTTAACCTGCATATCTTACTTACCACATCTTTTAAACTCAAAATGTGGTATTGTAATAAAAAGCATGTAAGATACCTGGATAAATATGGTCCATCTGGTGGCCCAGTAAATTGTTGTATGTCTTTATAACAAGTTTAAGCACACTGATTACAAACTATCTGCAATGGCATTACTTAAACACTCATTTCTGTTGGAAACTTGCTTGTAATACAAATATAACGTTATGGTATTCTATAACTTGGCAAAATATCTTAGTAGATATAACTGTCTACATCCTTAGAATCAATAGTTATGATAGTAAATGTATTCAATTCTAAACTGCACAGTTTTTTTAGAAGAAAAAACACGGGCACAACTTAGAATTGATTACTATGATTTTTATTATAAGCATGTATTTCAAGTTAACTAGTGATAGGTAAATAGTGATACAGTATTGCAGTTTACACAATTTTAATTAATGTGCTGCCATTTTCATGAATAGTAGAAAACTTGAAATTTTGTCATAAAAGGCAAGAAGAATTCATTGCACAAAATACCTTTCATGTTTAACTGTTAAATCTTGTAATTACCTGTGAAATCTAAACAGTTTTTCCTTTTTATCATTTCTTGAATGATCTGTATCTGGCTACTAGACTCATCGGGCAACCTTGCTTTGTATAATGTATCTAATTTCTGACATTTTGCTATCTTTTAACTGTCAAAAATTTCCACATTTTTCCTGATTGTCTTTCTTAGGTTCAGTTTAGATGCTCATCACATTTTTGGCATTTCAATTGCCCTAGAACATAAAATGTCATTAGTACAAAGGTAATGCCCATAAAATTGTGCAATGGCCAACAGTTCATTGACTCTTCTAGCAGACAGGAGTGATGTCAGTCCTGCAGGTAATGAGTTTCAGGTGTGGCAGACCCCCTCCCCTCCACCCACATCAATGACATATTGGGGAGAGGTAACCACACTAAGCCTGCCTGGAGGAAGGGGTGCGTAGTGGCGTCACCACATGCAGCAATTAGCACATTTAAAGTGAAATTCTGGACTGGACTGAACTTGAACTGGAGTCAACATGGAGCAAATAAGAATAGTAATTGTGTTTATAGTGAAAATTTAAATTCATGTTGATGTGGCAACTCAGTGCAAAGTTGGCATGAACCGGGACTAAAAATTTTATATGAGGCTTCCTCCAAAAATGTGCCACTCATTTCATTTTTCCTTTTTGCTTTAAAAAAACCAGTCTTCAGCCCTTTTCACTGAATCATGATTTGTGTGTATCATCCATTTCTGCCCTTACCAAATGAAATATTTTTCCTTTTCTGTACTTTTTCCCATTCAATAAACTTAAAATATGTTTTGCCTGCATCCATCTTTGTCCAAACATTTCCCTATTCCTTCTTAGCCATTTCTTTTTCAACTTTTTTTACTTCCAGAAAAAAATCTTGTTTTTCCAGTTCCAGAATTCTAACCTCCTACATAAACAAACTGACAATTAAATCTTTGTTTTCGTTTCAGTACAATGGGTGTTTAGAGTAAACTTTTCAATCTGTATTCTACACTCCAGTCCACCTCGGCGACTAGACTCGTTTATCTCACTCCATTCCTACTTCAGTCCAGTTTGAATGTTTTTATAGTAATATTTCAATCTGGATTCTTAAGTCTATTCCATGTTCAATCCTGATTAAATTGTACTTTACACGCACTAAATATCTACTTACCCCCTCACTGCTGGCTCTTTGGTCTCATTGACTCTTGCAAATCTAGAACAATACTCAGCTTTGTGTTCACAGATCATTTACGTCTAGCTCCTTTCTGTTCCTAATGGCTCTTTAGGGCCTTCTGCTGTGGGCACAGGTTTTCTTGCAAACTCTGCCATTCAACACAAAATAAAATTTTCCGAAAAGCCAGCAAGTCCACTGAAGTAAGCGTCCTGGGTTTTCTGTTTCTGTTATGTCAGCTTGCTTTGCGTTACAAGCACAGCTGGTGCTTATTTTCTCCCCTACAGGAGAATCACTGCAGAAGGTGAATTTTCTTACAGGTAGCCACTTTCCTTGCTCTGCACAAGAAGACGGCAGAACTTCTGGAAGCTGTGGCTCACTGGGGTGAAGTGACTCCTGTGTTAGACTTCGAGATGTTAAAAATTGACTTGCAGGAAGAGACAGAACGTGACGACTATGACCAGGAATGTGAAGACGAGCTGGATGGCACCAAGATGCAGCCTGGACTGATCAGCAGCAAAGAAGACATGGCGTTGTACTACAGGTACCAAAGATACTGCAACTGTATTTACCAGTGTATCACCCACACATTTTCTCTCAGAAAAAAATTTTGAAAGTAGAGTTGCAGGTCTTACACGGAGAAAAAGTTTTGCAGAAAAATAAAGGACTGAAAATAGTTTGGTTCATCATAACATACACTGCTTTTCCCTCCTACTGACGAACACTTAGCTATGGCAGGGATAGAGGTGTCTGCCATGTGAAATTTATAGAAACATAGCAGATATTTGTTATGGAGGTGGAGTGGGAGAATGGCTTTCAGGCTGGTTCGCAAGCACGCAGTCGGCCCAGCAGGCAAGCAGTCCACGTTTACATTTTTTTTTTTTGTGAAAGTTGTTCTTTTTTCTAAAAGCTGAAGTTGATGTGAGATAAGTGGCCTTTTGTGTTTTANTTGTGAAAGTTGTTCTTTTTTCTAAAAGCTGAAGTTGATGTGAGATAAGTGGCCTTTTGTGTTTTAATATCTTATCTACTTGTGTCACACTGAGACTGTACCTGTTGAAGGGTAGTTACTTGTCAAGTTATCAATAGCCTGGCCTGCCCAGTGGGCAGGCAGTAGTGCATGTTGCTGAGTGGCAAAATGGCGTAAAGCACGAATATAACGGCCACCCTATTGCAGATATGCCAGTTTTTTTATTAAAATTGGGGGTGTATATTTTGACTAAAAATGGTACAGCTGATGCCATATATAGTTTTGTAACATTTATAACTTGGTGTGCAAACTTTTTTTCTGAGAGGATATTCAAAATGTAGCATGCAAATCTTACATTGGGCATGTGGTACTGTAGTTTCCAGTGTTCAGGTGTGTGTAAAATGAAACACAATTGCTTTCTCTATAACTGTACAGCTTTATTGTGTCAGCATATTGAGACACATCAAGGTAGGGTGAAACTAAAAGGGGAAACCATATGCAAAAAACAACTCATGCTAAATTTTTTTATATCTTAAATTAATATGATTTTTTTCTATAAATAGTGGATAAATGTAAGCTGAGATGGACTGAAAATTTATAAAGACTGAAAACACTTCTGGAGGTTGTTCGTGATAAAACTGAGCATTTTTGAAAACCCTGCTTAAGATTTTTTTGTATATACATTGTGTATTCTTACACTATATGTACAATTAGCATTGCTGTGGGCCTAATTACTTTATAGATGTGTTGGTCAAATGAAACTGTGAAATTATTAGGAAGATACACATTTTACAGATATCCTTAATCTTACACTTATATGCCGTAAAAGGCAGAAAGCAAAAGAAACTAATTCAGTATTCACAATGTTTACCCAACACTTTTAATTCAACCTTGAGACACTGAACTACTTTCCCTCCATCATTACCAACTTTACTGGGTGCATGCCAGTCAGTGTGCCCATTAAAATGTATGCAGATAAAGGCAGTGATGTTTTTCAAAAATTGATTTCAAAAGTGCTCAATTAACCATGAACAGCTTATACCAATATTATAACTATTGTAAATGAACTTTGTGTCCTATTTTTGGGTAGGTTCTAATTTATTTACTATGGAAATAAAAAACTTACATCTCAATATCTTATACATATGTTTAGCGGTGGTGTTATAAAATCAATAAAAGACCCATACTGAGATTGTTATCATGAAAACATGTGGTGTGATCATTCTCAAATACTGTACACCTTTATAGAGGAAGCTCAGTAAACCTATTGTAAAACACTTTATTAATGAATTTTGCATCACTTGNATGTTGCTGAGTGGCAAAATGGCGTAAAGCACGAATATAACGGCCACCCTATTGCAGATATGCCAGTTTTTTTATATTAAAATTGGGGGTGTATATTTTGACTAAAAATGGTACAGCTGATGCCATATATAGTTTTGTAACATTTATAACTTGGTGTGCAAACTTTTTTTCTGAGAGGATATTCAAAATGTAACATGCAAATCTTACATTGGGCATGTGGTACTGTAGTTTCCAGTGTTCAGGTGTGTGTAAAATGAAACACAATTGCTTTCTCTATAACTGTACAGCTTTATTGTGTCAGCATATTGAGACACATCAAGGTANTTTCTCTATAACTGTACAGCTTTACTGTGTCAGCATATTGAGACACATCAAGGTAGGGTGAAACTAAAAGGGGAAACCATATGCAAAAAACAACTCATGCTAAATTTTTTTATATCTTAAATTAATATGATTTTTTTCTATAAATAGTGGATAAATGTAAGCTGAGCTGGACTGAAAATTTATAACGACTGAAAACACTTCTGGAGGTTGTTCGTGATAAAACTGAGCATTTTTGAAAACCCTGCTTAAGATTTTTTTGTATGTACATTGTGTATTCTTACACTATATGTACAATTAGCATTGCTGTGGGCCTAATTACTTTATAGATGCGTTGGTCAAATGAAACTGTGAAATTATTAGGAAGATACACATTTTACAGATATCCTTAATCTTATACTTATATGCCGTAAAAGGCAGAAAGCAAAAGAAACTAATTCAGTATTCACAATGTTTACCCAACACTTTTAATTCAACCTTGAGACACTGAACTACTTTCCCTCCATCATTACCAACTTTACTGGGTGCATGCCAGTCAGTGTGCCCATTAAAATGTATGCAGATAAAGGCAGTGATGTTTTTCAAAAATTGATTTCAAAAGTGCTCAATTAACCATGAACAGCTTATACCAATATTATAACTATTGTAAATGAACTTTGTGTCCTATTTTTGGGTAGGTTCTAATTTATTTACTATGGAAATAAAAAACTTACATCTCAATATCTTATACATGTGTTTAGCGGTGGTGTTATAAAATCAATAAAAGACCCATACTGAGATTGTTATCATGAAAACATGTGGTGTGATCATTCTCGAATACTGTACACCTTTATAGAGGAAGCTCAGTAAACCTATTGTAAAACACTTTATTAATGAATTTTGCATCACTTGNAATACTGTACACCTTTATAGAGGAAGCTCAGTAAACCTATTGTAAAACACTTTATTAATGAATTTTGCATCACTTGTTTGGAATTTTTTCTGCTGTGAACATTTTCTCAGACTGTAAAATAGCAGAGATTGTGTCCAGAAAATGAGCGGCACAGAATTACGAATCACTCAGGTGAATGTGCCATAAAAAACAGTAATAAGTATGAATTCCTGCAATGTTTTACAACATCATGTACAAAGCAATGCTAGTAAAAATAATTTCCAAAGCTACACCGTGCTAAATAGGCAATGTGTCCAGTTTAAAGTCTGAGGTGTTTACCATGCTGCCCGACTAGGTAGGATTGCCAACTGTCCCGTATTCAAAGGTGTTTCCCGTATCCTGAGACAGAAAGAATTATCTTATATGGATATCATATATCCAGTACTTCAGACTTCCTTGAAAAAAAACTAAATGCGAACAACTCTCGATTCTACAGCCCTTCTTGGTTCCCAGGAAAAGGGTCGTTATCTCGGAGGGTCGTTATTAGAATTTTGACTGACCCTTACCACTATTCTCAAAAATTCCACTTAAAGTCATAGTTGTGCCACTTTTGATCGGTTCTCACAGCAAAATTACACGTTATAGTAATGAAATTCCATCAAATCTCAATTGTATGAGTTCTCATGTTACTTGGGAATGGGCTCGTAATGCTTCATGCACTTGTAGGATTGACGGATTAACTTTGTTTAAACTTTAATTGTTTCACCCCCCACCCCCACCAAATACAAAACNTGCACTTGTAGGATTGACGGATTAACTTTGTTTAAACTTTAATTGTTTCACCCCCCACCCCCACCAAATACAAAAACTGCAATTTTCGTGTTGAGTCCGTATTCAGTCGTCCATAATGCAAAAACGANATGCACTTGTAGGATTGACGGATTAACTTTGTTTAAACTTTAATTGTTTCACCCCCCACCCCCACCAAATACAAAACTGCAATTTTCGTGTTGAGTCCGTATTCAGTCGTCCATAATGCAAAAACAACACATTGATTTTAAAAATTATTAATTTATTTAAATATATTGACATCTTCCAACAAAAATTACACCCTTAAAAGCATATAGGACTTCCCAATGTCGCCAAAAGTAAGTCTAAACACAGCATGCCACACAACTTTTTATGATTGCAAAGTCCATTTTCAAATACTTCTTAACAAAAAAAACAAATGCTATATCATCAAAACATTAATTTATTTTAATACGCAGACGTTTTCCTAACAAAATGGTATCCCAGATACTTATATAAGACCTACCTTGTCGACAAAAATTATGTAAACATTGTACGCCGCGTAGCTTTTAAAAAGTTCACATTCCATTTTCAATGGATTTTTGCAAGAAATTCAGACAGTTTATTTATGAAATGATTACTTATTATTAACCCAAAAATTACTTATTATTAAAGTTGCATTATATGGTTCCCACGACATTGGGGTGGAAGAAGAGTGGATGATGTGCCATGGTGAGTATAGTTTCTCTCGGAGCAGTGCAAGGGCGGGAACAGGCAAGGCTGTGTGTGTGTGTGCATGTGTGTGTGTAATGCGTGTGAGAGAGGCAGGCTGTGCGCACACCCTGCAATCAATACTGCAGGCGCTTGTTTTTTTTTTTTTTTTTTTTTTTTTTTTTTTTTTTTTTTTTTCCCTTGAGGGTTTGGCAGCAGCTGCTCTGCTTGGTGACTAGCATGTGATGTATCATACGGTGAGAACAAAGATAGTTTTAACCTCGCACTAAAGAAAAAGTTTTTTAGCCCAATTTTGTTGTACTGGCAGACGTATTGCTTTTAAAATGAATCTTTAGAAGTGCTGATCAACTTAAATGATTGAGATATGCTAAAAATACTTCCAAGGTAAAAAAAAATGTTTTAAAATTTGATAACGTTAATAGAAACTAGTCTTTGAACATGGAAAGTTTTGTCAATGTTGTCCATAAGTAGGCACCACAAAAATTAATAAAGCAGTTTATGGTTAAGAATTTCCTGTGAGAGTTTGCGCTTTCTTCCAAATAAATAACTGAATCAATACCATGCCAGCCTTTTCTCTCCCTTTTCCTTGGCTCCCACTTCCTGTCACTAAGATATTGTTGAGTTGAGTTGAGAGATTCTGGTAGCTCTTAACGAGGTCTTGAGAGCCGGTTAGGGTGAAATGAGGTGAGAATGGAGCAGTGTTGGAATTCAAGGGAGGGAAACGGGAGATCCTTGAGAAAACCTGCCGACCAGCGGCATTGTCTAGCACGATTTTCACTTGCGAAAATTCGGGAGTGACCCGGCCGGGGATTGAACCCGGTTCAACTTGGTGGGAAGCAAGCAGGTTGACTGCTCAGCCACCACGACCCCATAGAATGTTGTTTGTCAGCTGACCGTGGGAGGGGGAGGAGGCACAAAAAGAAAAAGAGAGCTGGCAACCATGTGCATGAAACGATGACAACACAAAAACCCAACTGGTAGTGGTTGTAGAGCCATATTTTCTCTGATACCGTCTTGACACACACTCCACGCATTAGTTACCTGTGGCCAGATGTTATTGCATCATGTTATTCAGCTGTCAATAATTGAAGCCTGATTTTTCAGTTAAAGAATTCAGGAATGTGCATTATACACTGGTAAAAAAATTCAAAGAAAGGCTTAACAGTAGTCGTAAACTGTTGGGAGATACTTGAAGTATAATAAAATGTAGTGGGAACTGTCTGTTATCCCTCTCATTTTTCTCTCTTTTGTCATCACTCCTGTCCCTTCTCTATCTCTCAACGACATCGCCCTTCCACCCCACCGCTGCAACACACACTGCAAGCGATCACTATTTTTGTCCTTTTCTACAGCCCTGTTGCCAGTGTTTCTCTTCAGTGCTTTGGCAATACCCTGGAAAAAAGGCATGTAAAAAAATACAAACTGTACAGCTGCTTAGCAATTTGACGATACGTAACAGGACACCACAAAATTTTAATATAATTTAATTCAAGAAATATACTTTTTTCCTGAAAATATGTACACAAGTATATACAGAATTTTTAATTTTTCTGAAATAGTCTTTGCATTATACTTTTGTCTACTTCCACTCATATTATTTCAAATGTAAAAATATACAAGAATAAAAAACCAAATTATTACATGAAAATCTATTTTTGGCACAAACTTCTGTACCCCTCATTCTTTCATTTTTCCCACAAACATCAATTTCGGGTAAAAAAAAAAAAAAAGAGCAGGAGAATAAACGAGACAGGAAAGAGCAGACTGCAGGAGTTCTTTGTCTGTGGATTGGCGGAAGGGGGAAGAATGACAACTGTTGTTCAACGCACAGTCGCCGCCGGGCTGCTATACGTAAGGCAGCTGCTTGCTATGCTTAGTTTCTTACACAACAAGAGTATAATCAAAGCATTGTCTATAAATTATCTGAATTTTACGTACACTTTGAGGAAATTTTATTTTGAATTACATATTGTGTGGAATTTTGAATTAACCAAACTCCAAAGTATGTAAAGTCCCATTCTTATGTTCGGGGGCTAACAACAGCAACAATTTACTTATTATTTCAAATTAACCAAATTCAAATTACGAGGTTTTACTGTAGTACAGTGCTTGAGAAAATAATTGAAACCATTAGTGGCCATAATAAATGCAAAAACTTGTTTTTCTACCCATTTCCCTCGAATTAAAAATTTTTGTATACCAAATTTTTAACGATTTCTGAGAAAAGGGTTGTTACTTCAAGAGGATTGCTATTCTAGGAGTCGCAAAATCGAGAGTTGACTGTATGTATTAATAAACACAGGGTCAGTAATTTAGCACTTCCATGATTACAGGTGCATTTATTTCGATGCTCTGATCCGAATGAGCACAGATAGTTACAATTGATGCAGACAGGTGGTACAGTAGACACCCGATCTACCATTTTTCAGGGGACTATTCAGAATTTCAGTAGATGAGAGTTTTACATGTACATCAATAAAATACAACTTCTAACCTTATTAATTTTCATGTTGAGTATAATGTGGATGATATCTGTGAATAAAGTTTAACTAATAAACACAATAAAATGGAAATTTTTAAATAAATATTTCTGTATTAGTATTACTGAAAGTAATACATTAAAAAAAGTCTCACCTGAACTTATTTAAACAAAGAATTTAACATCACAAAATACTGTTTAAAATTTATTGTAATCTGACACTGAAAGCAAGCCGTCCCCAAACTTTCAAATGCTGTGAACAAGAAAATAATGTGACATTTAATTTTGAATGTGCAGCATGCACTGATAAACTGAGAGCAGGTGGAGAGGTTATTGACCGGCCAGTCTGTTCATGATGGGTGAAATGGAGAAGGAGAAGCCACAGCGACGGGAGGAGTGAAACAATTTACCCCTCCCCTTCCAAACTGGTTGGCATACAAAGTGAGGGGCAAGGATACTATGGAGGTTGCTAGGCAACTAGCTCCCTCCCCACCAGCCGTGCAAGGGGAGGAAACGAGCTCTGTCGAATATCATTAAGGACAGCCGAAGCTTACACAATCCAAGCCACATTTCTACACTTACGTTGGCGACACCATGCTCGCGTGGCAAATGTGTAGTTAAAGTAATTAATAATATTACACTTTAAAAAAGTGTGATTTTGAGACAGAAAAGAATAAATAAGGTGATTAAAATTTATTTCTTTGCAGTCTTCAATAATTAATAGTTCAAAACCACGTCCTCTGATTTTCCCGTACACTTACGCCTGTCGCTAATTAATTTGCGTTGGGCTCGGTGCTTATGCATTGACAAATGGTGTCAAATAGGCCCTTCCAGGATATTAGTTTATTCAGAAGATGTGTGTGTATTGAAATAAATTAATAAAAATCCTGCTATCTCCCCACAATAGGCTACTGAAAATGAACTTTATGCTTGGTAATACAAGTTGCTTGATGTTCAAACAATTTCGGTAATGAGGGGACATCAAGAATAAGCTTCTGGACATATAATTTTATTTGGAAGATGCTGCGTACCGAGTTAAATGAATATTTCATTTAAAAATCATCAATTTTGTGCCAGATATGATTAAACACCAACTTTAAGGGAGGGGAGCCAATCTTTAAACACAAAAGAAAACATCTGTGCAAAAAAAATTCCTATTTAAAATATATTGCCTAAAATTTCCAGGCAAATCCTTTTGCTTTGAAAATACTACTGACAATAACTGCAACTATTTTGAGCAACAAATAATCTTGATAAAATTTCTACAATCGGATTACCATTGCATACTCGTGACTGCCATGACCTTGTTAGAGGTCAGTCGGCAGAGCACTTGAGCGCTGTGTGGTGTGGTTTGTTTGACAGGATGACAGTGTGTTGTTAAGTTACGCTGGTTGTTAGATAACTGCTTCCTCTCTAGTCAGACGTGTAAGGGGCTAGAGAGTGCCAGAATCGCTGAGTCACCGGCCAAAACCATCAGCCAAACAGGGCCATTGCACCGCAGGGATGAAATGGTAGCGCTTTTTAACGTATTTCACACCCAGTTATTAAACATTTGCATAATCAACCAGCTTAAAACCATTGTTGCAGGAAATCTTAAACGGTGGAACCAAAACATATTTCAATTGATGCAATATCCAATAAATGATAGAAGCGGGAAATTGTATCATTATTTATGTAGGAATTTTGCCTGTACCACTGAAAATTAACGTTGGCTATGGTGTATTGGTACATGCATTTTTGATACATCGAGAATCCACTGTATTTGTCAACAAGTGCATTTGTGAAAGTGGTGCTTGCTGAGCTGCGTAGAGTATAATTTTTTCCAGTGTGTGTTGATGTCGTTTGTTAAAGTCTATTAAATGAGAAATTCAAATGACACTGAATTATGACTATAAATGCAACTAATAATTTGTGGTTGTATATGTTCAGAGATGTGATTCAAGTTCTTGGAAATGTTTCAATGGCAAATCTGAAAAAGTTGGTAACCCTAGGACCCGGTCATTCTCTGCCCGCATGCTGCTGGGAAACACTGTGGTGCATCGTCCTGGGGGAGTGGCCCTGTGTCCGTGGAGTCAGCCCACTCACCTGTACGTGGCCGGCAACGATAACCGCCAGGTGATGGTGTTCGACCTGGCTAAGGGGCGCTTGCACAGACGCATCTCTGCCCCCAATATGATATTTCCCCATGGGCTTGCCTTCTGTGCCCAGCGGCAAGAGATGTATGTCACAGGTAAGGATTTTTACTTCTTCCTACATGTTGGCCAATATAGAATACACCACTGGCAGTGCCGATCTCCCGTGGCGGAGTCGGTTGGTGTGTCCCCGGTTTGGGGTGCGAGAGGTTCTAGGTTCAAATCCTCGGTAAGGCATGGGTGTTAGTTTAAGTTAGTTCATAAGCTAGGTTATAAGCTGTTCCCTGATAAATCCTCAGGCATAACACCGAGGTACCTTAATAAGCCCTTTCCAATCCAACCACTGACAGTTACTCTAAATGTTTCAGATTCATTTTGTAAATTGATCTAATAAATTCATTGAATTAAAATTAGGCCAAAATTTGAATATACACTATGTTTATAAAAATATATAGGAGCATATATAAAAGTTATTAAAAACACCTGAATTGGTGCTGATATCACACATTACATTCTGATAACGTAGAAGTATTTTCCAACACATTTGTTTTAACTACTAGCAGTTCAAATGTGTAATAAAATCATTTCTTTTTTGGTACAGTTATACATTTTTTTTTATTTCGACTTTCTGCAAAGTTCAAATTGATACATTTTTGGCAATATTTTTTGTTATTTATTAGACTCTGTAAAATAAAACTGTCATAATTTTTATAATTTTTAGTAATCATTAGGGCCCCACTTTTATGGTAAATAAAATGAGCTAATTTCGTCATTAAAATTTCACCATTTCGTCAAAAATATATTTTCATTTAATCAAATAAATTTTATAGCCAAAAAATGCATGTATTATCATTGGAACATGAATATGTTGTTTTTGTAATGATTTCTCTCAAACTAAATGGAATTTGTTATTCATTATTTTAATCAGTACATATTTAAGTGGAAAACATTCAAAAATATGCAACGATAAGGATGAAAGGACTGTTGTTGGATATGGGGAAAAAGATAGAAAACACACATATAAGAAAACGTATGTAAAAATATTACGAGACCATAACAGAGAGAGGTTATGTAGTAACCACAACACAGACTGGGTGCCAAGCCCATACACACAAGACCTCTGGCGGTCAATGCTTGAACTAGTGCTTGTCCCGAATATTCACAACACGCTCCCTATTTGGGATAAGTCCCTGTTGGATCAGACAGTTCAGCAGCTTCTCCCTGTTGAGCGGCTTTGTAAAAGAATCAGCAACCATATCCTTCGTGGCAACGTGAATGAGACTGATTTCACCTGCGCGGATTCGCTGACGTATAAAATGGTGACGCACATCTATGTGTTTCGTTCGCGCCTGGTAAGCGCCATTCAGAGCGAGGTTCTGCGCTCCCTGGTTGTCAACTGGTAGCTCAGTAGGTCTCTTTGCTGATGCAGGAAACAATTCCAAAGACAAACCTCGTAACCAGAGCGTTTCTTGTACGGCAGATGACATGGCCTTTGACAAAAGCATTCAGCTTTTGTAGTACTCAATGCGACTGTCGGCTGCTTCTTTGTTGACCATGAAAAAGCGGAGCCATTCTTCATGAAAACATAACCAGTCACTGAACGCCTTTCATCAATGTCGTTGGCCCAGTCTGAGTCAGAGTAGCCAATCAGGTTGGTCACCTTGTCCTTCTGACCAAAAAACTTAAGCTAGAAATTAGCAGTACCCTTGAGGTATCTAAAAATTCCCTTGACGGCGCCCCAGTGCACTTTTCCTGGATTAGCATTAAATCGGCTGACATACCTCACTGCAAAACTTATGTGTGGGCGAGATACTCGAGATGCAAATAGGAGGCTTCCCACCGCCTCTTGATACAGTATTTTATTCATCTCCAGCCTCTCTGTCGATTTTGTCGGACACTGCTCCTCAGACAGCTGTAACCCTGACACCATGGGCGTTTCAGAGGGATTACAATCCTTCATGTTGAACCTTTTCAACATTTGTTCAATGTAGTGAGATTGATTGATCCAAATTTTCTTCTCATTCTGATCATGTTTGATTTCAAACCCCAGAATGTATTTGACTTTTCCCATGCCAGTCATCCTGAAAGTTGACGTCAATTTCTTCTTCAATTCTCCCCCCATTTGGCTGTCATTAGACAAAATCAAAAGATGATCGACATAAACGGCCACAATCAGAATCTTCCCATTTTCAGGCCATATAAACTTTTCTTCAGACGGCAGACTTTATCTGCTTTGACATATGTTTCCAGAGGCAGCATATAAATTTCTTCAGCCAAGTTCCCTTGAAGAAACACAGTGACTGCGTCCATCTGGTCAATGTCGAGAGTGATTCAGCAGCTAGCGTCAGAAGATATAGAATGGAACTGTAACTAATAACTGGGGAGTACGTCTCCTCATAGTCAACACCTTTGATCTGGGAGCAGCCCTTTACGACTAGCCGAGCCTTGTGGGTCACCTTGTTCACAGCATCCATTTTAGTTTTAAACACCCACTTACTTTTCAAGGGTTTTCGTCCGGGCGGTAGATTCACCAATTCCCATGTTCCATTATCCATTTGCGCCTTGTACTCTCTGTCCATGGCTTTGCACCATTCATCTCCATCACGGCGAGAGAGAGCTGCATTGACCATGAGTGGATCATTTGTAGTAGCGGTTGAGGCAAAATTCAGTAGATAATCCTGTAGATGAGTTGGCGGTCTTCTTGCACGGGTTCCTCCCACGTACTTTCTTCTTCAATAACAACGGGTCGAGTAGGAATGTAGTCAGAGTCGGTCCCAGCAGTTGACGAAGCGGCGTCAAGATCTGATTCAGCTGGATCATCAGGAAACCCGGGAAGATCTTTCGTTCGTTCCTCGTACGTCAAGGCTGTAGAGGAATCTGAAGACATTGATTCATCATTAGTTTCAGAACAGTCATTATCTTAAAAAATATCAGTTCCACACGAATTAGGAAGAAAAAATTTATTCCTCGAAGTATTACCAGATTTGCTGAGTAGCACTGAACCTTTTTCGTTCTCAGAAAAAATTACATCTCTCGAGACAAAAACTGTGGATTTTTCCACGTCAAAAAATCTGCAGGCTTTACTTGTGGAACTATAACCAATCAAAATACACGGTTTTGATTTAGGATCCAATTTCTTGCGAGTGGCCGCCGGAATATGTGTATATGCTTTGCAACCAAACACGCGTAAATGCCTCACTGTAGGTTTTTTACCTGACCAGAGCTCATCTGGAGTCTTTGCGACACATCTGGTAGGAGAACGGTTGAGTATATACACTGCGGTGTTAGCAGCCTTGGTCCAGAATGAGTTGGGTAGCTCTGACTCATTGAGTAAACATCTGACGCGCTCCATTATGGTTCTGTTGAGCCTTTCTGTCTTCCCATTTTGCTGTGGGGTGTGCGGGACAGTAGTCTGATGCTCAATACCTGCGGAGGATAGAAGCTGACGCATCTTCTTGCTGCAATATTCACCACCGTTATCAGTCCTCAAAATTTGAATGTTTTGGCCGGTCTGGTTTTCAACATAGGCCTTAAAGTTAACTAAGCAGTTGAAAGCTTGGTCCTTAGATTTCAGAAAATAGACGAAAATTTTATGGCTGAAATCATCTAGAAACGTAATCATGTACCGGGACCCAGAGAAAGAACCTGTGTATGGTCCTGCTATATCTGAATGTATGAGCTCTAGAATTCTAGTAGATCTAGACTCACTGTCAGGAAAAGACAACCTCTGACTTTTGCCTAGTGCACATGGTTTACACACAAAACCTTCAGGCACCTTCAAATTATAGTTTAATCCAAATCCATGGACCAAAGTTTTCAATTTTTCCGAACTCGATAGACCAACGTGTGCTAAACAATTGTTCCACAACATACCTGAATTTGAAACTGTGAAAAAAATTGAGCCAGGTGCATCCAAATCCAACTTGAACAAATTGTTCTTGAAGGTCGCTTACGCCAGAACTTCATTGTTTGCATCAAGAACTCGCACACTTTTAGGTTCGAAAACAACTGAGTTCCCATTGTTCACAATTTGACTGACCAAAAGCAAATTGACTCTCAACTCAGGAACGTGATAAACACCTCTTACGTTTACTGGCAGCACGTTTCCATTAACCTTAATTGGTAATTTTATGTCTCCAACACTATTAGAGTTCATACTACCTTGATGATTCGCGGTGCTGAAGCCGACCTTTGCGGGCCTGAGGTCGATCACAAAACAGTTCTGATTTTTGGCCAAATGAACGGAACAGCCAGAGTCAAGAAACCACTCGTTTTCTTCTGGAGAACACTGCACTGACAGGGCGGAAAACATTAAACGCTCTGATTTGTTTTTGTTTTGACATTTATCACCATTATCATCATCCAGAACCCGATCACAATCTTTTGCGATATGTCCGTAAAACCCTTTACATTTGTAACAACGCGGGCCTTTGCCTTGTTGGTGTTTGTAACTGTTGTTGCATGAACTGAATGAAGGGTTTGGCTTTCGCGTGGCGAACTTACTTGGACCTCGGTTCTGTTTTGAGAACATGGCAGCAGATTTTTCACCCGAATCATGACCAAAATCAGAAATATCCTGGAGCAGTTTCATCTTAATGGAATCAGCCGTGATTTGAATTCGAGCACTCTCAAATTCCATGATCATTGGGCTGTATTTTTCAGGTAAACCGGCAAGCATTATCTTCCCCACCCATTCGTCACTAACCTCCATTTTGACGGCTCTCAATTTTTGCGCTGTTGACATAGTTTTATTCACATACTCCTCGACGGATGAACAATTTTTGAGGCGGGTCGTGGTCAAAATTCGTAAGAGAGACACACTTTGTTCGAGTCCACTGTCTTCAAAGGCTGACGATAGTTTATCCCACACTTCCTTGGCTGTTGTAGCGTCTTGAATGTGGACATAGTTGATCGGATCTATCAACAAGATTATCTTCGTGCGGGCTTTGACATTTTTCTTCTTATCGGTTTCTTCCTCAGTCACACATCCCCATAAATCTTCGTGCTCGAGATAAGTTTTGACAGCAAACTTCCAGGTATTAAAATTCTTGCGTCCCTTTAGCTTTTCTATTGGAGGGAGAGCTGAGTTGGAGCTCATTTTTTCGCGACTGATTTTTTTTTTGGTCACTGAACAAACTGTTGACATTTTTACTGCGGATGCACTGGGCCCATAACCTGTTGTTGGATATGGAGAAGATGATAGAAAACACACATATAAGAAAACGTATGTAATAATATTACAAGACCATAACAGAGAGAGGTTATGTAGTAACCACAACACAACACAGACTGGGCGCCAAGCCCACACACACAAGACCTCTGGCGGTCAATGCTTGAACTAGTGCTTGTCCCGAATATTCACAACAAGGACAACCTTATGAGAGCACACTTGTCATGTAATACACATTGTCACACCATAGTAACTTTTGTGCTATAAATCTTGTACTTTGAGACATTTAAAACTACCCAAGAACATTATATGACATTTGAGTTTTAGAAGATTTCTACATCACCCACATACAACTTTTGTTCATTTTTAGATAAAAATATTTTAATTAAATTCAGTTCATTTCAACATTGCTCCAACACAAATCCACAATCTAACTACAAAATGCTAGTAAATATTTTTTGCTTGGCAATATGAAAATTACACAAATTTGTTTTTAATGGAGTTGTCTTTTTATTTTTTTTGTCCTTCACTATCACTAAATCACTGTGCATACGGCACAGCAGTGTTTAAGCACTGTCTTTTCCTGCCCACTCAATGTTTACATCGCAGTTTTGCACTTTGGTCAGTTTATAAGACAAAAAAAAGAACCTTCACTTTCAAACTTTCACGATCTAAAACAGCAACTATTTTTGACATTCTTTAACTGGTTTTGCAATGTAAGCAACCAACTACAATCACCACCCGCGCTCAATAGTTGCAAATGCCATATTTTCTAGTGTCAAGAACCTAACCACAAAGCACAGAAGATGAGTAAAGTTGGCAGTGTTTACAAATACCATGCAAATTTTTAGTGCATAATTATTACATTAGACAAATAAAAAAATTTATATATGTTTTAATACGTACTATTTACTTTCGTCACATCACCAACATTTTTGGTTAGCGATGTTCATTTATAAATAAAATACACGTAGACAGCCAGCTGCCCACCCTTCGAAAGGGGAAGTGTTCACCACATCTGTAGTGCATTCACCGGCCACTGCGCCAGCCGCCACAGCAGAGGCGGGGAAGGAGTCTGCTGCCCGCCTGCCTACAGGGAAAGTGCTCACTACCCCTCCATCCAGCCAGCTGAACCCAGAGGCACCAGCCTTCGTGCTGCAGGTCGCTGACCCCTGGCCCACTGACCCAGTGCTGCCCTCACCACCAGCTGAGCCTCACTACGTGCCGCCCGCAGCATAGAGTGCAACATTGGTGGACCTGTTGCGCAAAATTGAATGGCTCCGTCCCAACTGTTCTTTTGTGCATTTGGAAGTGTAACCAGTTGAATTTCGTACCTTGTAGCAGCTTCTATTTTCTCAATGTAAGTAGGGGTTGCCAACCAAAAGAGCATTTTCTCACTGCACATTTTTCTCATTAGTTTGAGATTTACATTAGTTAACTTCTTTTACCTACACGCACGTGAGAGAACTTGGTTAGTTCCGCAGTGAACTTAGCTACTCCCGTAAGGCTAGGATTCAATGTAATTCTATTCTTATATTTTATTTTTTTACTAGTTTTCCAACGGGCTGTAAAATAACTTTTCAACCGCTTATCCCATTTAAAACTTTCAACCTATCCACCTGGGATAATTGTACGTAACCAGGCCTTCAGCCGTATCTTCTGTACCACAGTCCCGTATCTGAGGGTAGGGAATAGGATCCTTCAAATCCGCACCCATTAAGCATACGCTGTTTTGGTCATGCTGACCATTTTCACTCCTACACCCTTTGCTTATACTGGTCACACGGGTTAAGGTGGAGGTTCACCATGTTCTGAAATTTTTGTCCAAGTTGGTTTGAAATTACTCAGTACTTTTAACATATTTATGCATGTAACCTATTTTACATACAATTTGGAAGTATTATAATTATTCTGAATAAGAAAGTAATTATCTATGTGCAATATTTTTGACGCAAAACGTGATAAAACACTGCAATTGTTAAGAATAATAAGGCACGCACTATTTTAACGTCAGCATCTGCAGTATACATGTGAGAAGATTCAGCAACAGCTCATTTTACTCCTGAGTGTTTTCTCTATTTAACTGGGAATTTAAATTTGACATGTATTCAGCAAATGACCTTTAAATAAAATGAAATTGTAAAACTATGGAAAAAGTGCTTAAGAAAAAAGTTTTTTTTTTTTTTAAATTGTTTTTGTCTTGATATTGTGATTCCTTCATAACAGTCTTGTAGGAAAATTCTAAATCTTGAGTATTCAACTCTTAAACACTGCATGCAAACAGTATTTTAATAGAAAAAATTGAAACAACTCTTCCGGGCCAAGTACCGGCCCCTTAGTTCATGATTCCTCAACAGATCGCACTGCATTCTTCTCCAGCAGGCAAGTCCACCGCTCCCAGTGTGCGACTGCCGGAGACATGGCGCTGTTACCGGTCGCGCTTAACTTGTCAGTTTCCAACAGATCGCGTTGTAGAGACGTTGTAGACAGATTTATGCGTATATGAATTTCACAATAATATGCAAAGAATATATCTAATTTTTGATCCATATTACCTAAATCTCATAAATACTCGAGCAAATAAGTTTTGCTCAATGGTAAGAAAAATTTTTTAAATAAAACTAAATAGGCTGTTCATATATACATTATATTCACAATGAACAGAAAACATTTTTAAAAACCCTTAGAATCATGGATTAACAGCTTAGATAATCCATCTAAATGTGAACAAATAACTAAGTTATGACCATTCTGTCTGCTTAACGTCACTGGCTTGCACATGAGTCGATCCTTTATGTTGTGACCGACTGACGTAGTTTGAGATACCCTTCATCTTGCCGGCTAAAAAAACACAGTTATCAACTAAGGACTAACTATGGGAACTACTAATCCAGTAGGGAACCTATACATAAATACATTTTGATAAATTTCTTAACATACCTGAAATCTGGTTCACATATGTATATACGAATCATTGGTTGTTTACCAGTTGTCACGTCACACTATATCAGATATTTGCTAAGTATGCTAGACATTCGTTATATTCCTGTTTGTGAAGTAGAGTGTATTGACTTAATTTCAAAAATTTGATTTCGTTCACCAAAAGGAATTACCTTATAAATGGTCACCACCTCTTCGCAATCAGGAACACCGAGAATAATAATTAATGAACTAACATTTGCTTGTTGTTTGCCTACAACATTTACTTGCAGTGACATCCAAACTGTATGGCTAACTCAAATTTAAAATGGAAATAGGGAAGAGGGGGAGAATGCATAATCCTGTATGAAATCAACCACGAAATTTATAGATGTCCATGATGTACTAAGTCGGTAGTACGCTTTTGTGTGGTACAAAAGGTTCTGGATTCAAATTCCTCGCAAGACAATGACTCTTTTTTTTTTTAATCGTTCTGGAAGTAGGCTCAGTTTGAAATGACATCAATGTCGACAAAACAATTTAAATAAATAAGCTAAAAATTGGCACATATTTTGTGGCATTTGTGAGTCTGATTTTTTATGTAGTGGTAAGACATAAAAATAGTTGCAACTGTTAAAAACAAATATGATTAACTTCTCCGTATGTTGTCGTCTTTGAAAGATGAACGTGTAATTCCAAGACAAATTTTGACTGAAAATGACTGTTCCCACGACAGATAGGGCATCCTCACTGACAGTATATTTAAATAAAATTAATATTTATTAAAAACCAAACTTAACAAATGATACAACTTCAAACAACATGACGAAAATTACAGGTGTTTGTGAGCAACACAGGAAGAGTGCTTATTAGCAAAAGTATTCTCATTGATATTGTAGCCTACATGAATGAGACTGAATTATTTTCTCAAGTTTTAAAGCTGATTCCGAAAAATTTCTCGTATTTTAAATCATTTACTTACGTTTAACACAACTTCTTGACGGAAAAATTAATTTCTAAAACTTATTACAAATGTCGCATTAAAATTTGAAATTAAAAACAAAGTATATGGCTAACAAATTTTCGAATATTGTGTAAGATCAAGTAATATTCCNGCAAATGACCTTTAAATAAAATGAAATTGTAAAACTATGGAAAAAGTGCTTAAGAAAAAAGTGTTTTTTTTTTTTAAATTGTTTTTGTCTTGATATTGTGATTCCTTCATAACAGTCTTGTAGGAAAATTCTAAATCTTNTTTTTTTTTTTTAAATTGTTTTTGTCTTGATATTGTGATTCCTTCATAACAGTCTTGTAGGAAAATTCTAAATCTTGAGTATTCAACTCTTAAACACTGCATGCAAACAGTATTTTAATAGAAAAAATTGAAACAACTCTTCCGGGCCAAGTACCGGCCCCTTAGTTCATGATTCCTCAACAGATCGCACTGCATTCTTCTCCAGCAGGCAAGTCCACCGCTCCCAGTGCGCGACTGCCGGAGACATGGCGCTGTTACCGGTCGCGCTTAACTTGTCAGTTTCCAACACNTCCACCGCTCCCAGTGCGCGACTGCCGGAGACATGGCGCTGTTACCGGTCGCGCTTAACTTGTCAGTTTCCAACACATCGCGTTGTAGAGACGTTGTAGACAGATTTATGCGTATATGAATTTCACAATAATATGCAAAGAATATATCTAATTTTTGATCCATATTACCTAAATCTCATAAATACTCTAGCAAATAAGTTTGGCTCAATGGTAAGAAAAATTTTTGAAATAAAACTAAATAGGTTGTGCATATATACATTATATTCACAATGAACAGAAAACATTTTTAAAAACCCTTAGAATCATGGATTAACAGCTTAGATAATCCATCTAAATGTGAACAAATAACTAAGTTATGACCATTCTGTCTGCTTAACGTCACTGGCTTGCACATGAGTCGATCCTTTATGTTGTGACCGACTGACGTAGTTTGAGATACCCTTCATCTTGCCGGCTAAAAAAACACAGTTATCAACTAAAGACTAACTGTGGGAACTACTAATCCAGTAGGGAACCTATACATAAATACATTTTGATAAATTTCTTAACATACCTGAAATCTGGTTCACATATGTATATACGAATCATTGGTTGTTTACCAGTTGTCACGTCACACTATATCAGATATTTGCTAAGTATGCTAGACATTCGTTATATTCCTGTTTGTGAAGTAGAGTGTATTGACTTAATTTCAAAAATTTGATTTCGTTCACCAAAAGGAATTACCTTATAAATGGTCACCACCTCTTCGCAATCAGGAACACCGAGAATAATAATTAATGAACTAACATTTGCTTGTTGTTTGCCTACAACATTTACTTGCAGTGACATCCAAACTGTATGGCTAACTCAAATTTAAAATGGAAATAGGGAAGAGGGGGAGAATGCATAATCCTGTATGAAATCAACCACGAAATTTATAGATGTCCATGATGTACTAAGTCGGTAGTACGCTTTTGTGTGGTACAAAAGGTTCTGGATTCAAATTCCTCGCAAGACAATGACTCTTTTTTTTTAAATCGTTCTGGAACTAGGCTCAGTTTGAAATGACATCAATGTCGACAAAACAATTTAAATAAATAAGCTAAAAATTGGCACATATTTTGTGGCATTTGTGAGTCTGATTTTTTATGTAGTGGTAAGACATAAAAATAGTTGCAACTGTTAAAAACAAATACGATTAACTTCTCCGTATGTTGTCGTCTTTGAAAGATGAACGTGTAATTCCAAGACAAATTTTGACTGAAAATGACTGTTCCCACGACAGATAGGGCATCCTCACTGACAGTATATTTAAATAAAATTAATATTTATTAAAAACCAAACTTAACAAATGATACAACTTCAAACAACATGACGAAAATTACAGGTGTTTGTGAGCAACACAGGAAGAGTGCTTATTAGCAAAAGTATTCTCATTGATATTGTAGCCTACATGAATGAGACTGAATTATTTTCTCAAGTTTTAAAGCTGATTCCGAAAAATTTCTCGTATTTTAAATCATTTACTTAAGTTTAACACAACTTCTTGACAGAAAAATTAATTTCTAAAACTTATTACAAATGTCACATTAAAATTTGAAATTAAAAACAAAGTATATGGCTAACAAATTTTCGAATATTGTGTAAGATCAAGTAATATTCCNCATTAAAATTTGAAATTAAAAACAAAGTATATGGCTAACAAATTTTCGAATATTGTGTAAGATCAAGTAATATTCCATAATAATGTAACATTTTTTGAAAATATGTCTATTAAAATAACGGCTGACATTTTTAATGAGTACTTTTACTAGATTTATTGGAGATTTTATTTCATGCTGAAAACAAAATAGACAATGTAGCACTAAATAGTATGACATCCGGGCAGCGATTAAAGACATGAGAATTAATGGTAATCCTGTCATTACCTGAAAAGCTTTAGAGTTTACATTTTAATTTGTTTTAATTAACTGTATTGCATTTACACGATTTACAAAAACAATAGCGGATTGGACCTTCAAATGTGTAATACTTAAGAATTAGGCTACTGAATATAACACACGCATAACTATGTTGTTGTCACAAAATAAATACATAGAAGCATCAAATCACATATTGGTAGTAGTGCGTACTCGTCAGATGCTCTTGTCTATATGCATTATTACAACAGATAAAAATCAATTTTGTGTGGGTTATTAAATCCATCCTAACCTAACATGTGTAAGGAATGAGTTTAAAAATTTATTTTATATTTTCTAACAAGGAAAAGCGATGGTGACACCCACAGAGTGATAGGCTTTCGAGTTGGCATCCCGTATGTTTCGATATTCCATTAAATGAGGCCCTAGGGTGTAGCAAAGGTTGAATGAAAGGGCAGAGTGAACAGGAATTCCCCAAGAAAACCACTGACCACCAGCAACGTCCACCACTTTTCCTACTTATGAAAAATAGGAAAATCCCCACCAGGGTTCGAACCCAGATCACCTAGGTGGGAAGCCGGCATTTTAGTTGCACGGTGACTGGGGCATCTATCTTGACAAGTAACCCCTCACCTGTATCTTTTCGAATTCATCCTTCATAAACGTCCTAGTTGTTGACCATCAAACTAAATGCCAGACGGATATTTCATATATCTGCTTTGAAAAAAGTGGCTCCATTAACATGAAAAGCGATGTCCTGTCATGTACCACAAACCAAATCATGGACTTTTAGTAAATGTGCATAACGGTACGGCATATAAAAGGAGGCCATAAAAGTCACTTTTCCTTTGAAATTTTGTACAAATTTAGGGCCTAGTTGATTTAAAAACACTTTATTTCCAGAAGCCACCTATGCCAGAAAGAACGGAAAAATTTTATTATTTTCCATCTTTATTTCTAGAAGAAAATAAAGGACCAACAACTACTACCTAGAATTTTCTGCAAGAGAATAGAATTTTTAGACCAGGTTATGTGCTTGCAAAAATTCTGAAAACTGGAGGTGGACATGACAAGCAGTGCACAGCAGGAACAATTCAATTTATATGAGAAATTCAGAATGGCATCCATTGTAAGTGGTTACTTGAATGCGACAATAATGTGAAAATAATTGCACCTCTGGCACACAGAAAAATGCAAAAATGAAATATACAGTGATAAGGAAAGCAAATATCTGGACTTATTAGAGGCAATTTTAAGAACATAAGGAAATAACAAGAGCCATGCTGTTCCTACACACAGAAAACATGGATGGTGTTATATTACATGTCTGTCAACACTGATATAGATTGTTCATGGTAAAGTGAGCACTTTTTGAAACCCTCTCATTTGTAATAATAAATAGTCAATAAATATATTTTATTTTAGACTTGGATTTTTACTTCTGAGTTTGGTGGAATAAACACACTGTGTTTATTACTTACACTGAAGAGCCATAAAAACTGGTACACCTGCCCCCCGAGCATGCAGAAGTGCCGCAAGACGACATGGCATGGACTCGACTAATGTCTGAAGGTATGCTGAGGCAATTCACACCATGAATCCTGCAGGGCAGTCCACAAATCCAATCTGCTCCAATTTGAGAAAGGGTTGCACGTNAATTCACACCATGAATCCTGCAGGGCAGTCCACAAATCCAATCTGCTCCAATTTGAGAAAGGGTTGCACGTCTGTGACGTTTAATGATTCTCGTCAGTCGTCATTTGTACCGTTCTTTGACTATCTTTTTCCAGCCGCAGCGATTTCGAAGATGTGATGTTTTACCGGATTCCCGATATTCACGGTACACTCGTGAAATGGTCGTTCGCGAACATCCAAATATTGTAGCTACCTCAGAGATGCTATGTCCCATCTCTCGTGCGCCGACTATAACACCACGTTCAAACTCACGTAAATCTAGATAACCTGCCATTGTAGCAGCAGTAACCGATCTAGCTGCCAACCGCATTGCGTTACTCTGATTGGTTCCATACCTCTGTTATTTGCATACGCATGCCTATACCAGTTTTTTTTGGCTCATCAGTGTATATGACAATATTTATTTTAAAAAGTGGTTGAAGGATAAAAAAATGGCTGATAGGAAAAAAAATAACTAGGGCCTCAAAAGTGCTCACTGTACCATGAACAGCCTCTATATACACAAAATTATACATAACAATCCCAAACAAGTGTAGGCCATCTAACCAAACTTTGGAAGCTGTAAATTTATTGTTGAAGTAAAAAAATATTAATACTGGGAACAATTTAGATGATCAGTTAGAATAAATGCAAATTGAACTACTGAATTTCATTTTTATACTCAAGTAGTGTTGTTGTTGTTGTTGTTGTTGTTGTTGTTGTTGTGTTTTTTATCTCTGATAATGTATGAACAATAATAAAACTTTGAGCCGTACAAAATGCCTCTATACAAAGAAAAAAAAAGAAATAATGTTGAACAAATTATTTTGTAAAGAAGCACAGATACAAACCGTAAATTATTTATTTGAAACAGTTTTATATTATTCTACAATATGCATAGAGATTTATTACTAAATAAACATAATTGCAAAATTAACATTTTTATACAATCAATCAATGCTACAAAATAAACTTATGGACCAGTTTATTTTCCCACTTCTTTGAAAGTGACATATTCTTTTTGAAAGTGACACATTCTTTTGTGTCAGCTAATATCCCATTGCTGGATTTACGAAAGGTAGCTTGCAACTACTATATTTTATACCGTACAAAAACTACTGAGTCTAAGGTTGTGCCTGGCTTATTTTTTGTCCATTATTTTTCCAGGCTCAGTTACAGTCATTTGATCTTTGAAGAGGGACAGCACAGTATTCGCTTTGTTTCGTCTTTTAAATGAACTTCATTGATTACACAATCCAAATAAGGGGTATCGTAATTTTTCTGCGTTTGCAACCAGGCGCGAATTTAGAGGTGGGTGGTAGGTGCAAACTCCCATAAAATCCATTATACATAAACCATTATCCTCTAATTTATGAGGTGTGATCAAAAGGTATCGGGACTGTGGCTAACAGAAAAAGTATGGCAAATCCCCTTCATAGGAGTTCCCTTATAAAGTCACACGTTTCATCTAGCATTGCTTAAATTGCTGGAAGCAATAACTCCTTTTTCTTGGAATAGAGAGAAACTGCCTTGTCGCAGTCTGTTGGATTTTCTCTCATCAGGGAATTGTCTCTCACGGGATGCATGGAATTCTGACCTTTGCTGACGGATGGCATCCCTTGAATGCTACACAAATTCAGGGTACAGTATGTACCATTCTTGTGCTTACGGAGCTGTGGAGAAAATAAATTACAAAATTTTGGATGCGTAAATGCATTCCATTTATGCTTTCATTTGAATACGCATTTCATGTCACTTGTACAACATACAAATGTTAAACACAATAAATACTTTCGTAATTTCACTCACACAAGAAACTGAAAAGCACTTAATGTTCACATGTGATGTAGTTACCTTAGCTGTGCGTACACTTAAACATAATAAAGCAAATTGTTCATTACGCAGGCACTGTTGTATCTGGTAGCGCATCCTTTACATTTGATAACTTCCTGGTACCTCTTTTGCATGGAATTCACACGCCGTTGGCATGTAGCGGGTGTTATTTTGTCCCATTCTTGTAGGAACACCTGTTTTAGTTCTACTTTTGATGTCACATTTCCTTTGTGAATATTCCTCTTCAAAATGTCCCATAAATTCTCTATGGGATTTAAGTCTGCCAACTGTGGAGGGGTTTTAATTGTTTGGGAACATTCCAGATTAACTACTCCCTGTTTATGGCGGCAGTATGTTTACTGTAGTCCTGCTGTAAGTAGTACATTGCTGGTGATCCCATTTTTTGCGCACTTTATTTCACATTTGCTTTTAAAATGTTGCTATAGACCCCAGCGTCTATGACGCCATCTATAAATTGAATGTGCCCAACCCCCTTGGACGACATGCAGCTTCAAAGCATTATGGATCCGCAACCCTGCTTTACAGTGGGGAGAGTGTTGGCAATTTCATTGGTAGTATGTTTTTTCCTTCACTCATTATGGATGCCATCTGACCAGAATATTTTTATTTTTGTCCACATTACCTTGTCCCAGAAGTCTTGCGGCTCATTTACGTGGTCCTTGGCAAATTTCAGTCTATGAGCCAGGTTCAGTCTACCAACATGGGACATTTTTCTAGGCCATCGTCCACTATATCCTTCTCTACAGAGTATACGACGGATAGTCATATTACATACTCGCTTACGTGTTGCCTGTTCCACAATTACATTCGGTTTAAGTACACTCAATCTTTGAGACGATGTCAACGACTGCGGCATTGGACAAGTGAGTACGCAAGTGTACGCACAAAAAAGGTACATAAAATGTGGATAATTACGTGTTTATTAATGTATGTTATGTGTGAAATTACGAAATTATTTATATTTTTACAATTTATATGTTGTACATATGACATGGAATTCGTATTCAAACAACAGCATAAACTGAATATATTTACTCGCCCACAATTTAGTATTTATTTTTCCTCCACAGTTCCGTACGCACAAGAAAGGTACACACTGTAGTAGCCTCTGCCGCACTTTCTCTGTTGCTGTGGATGCGACTGAAACACACTACACATGTTGGTTCTGCTGTAAACATGCGGATGGAGCTACAAAGTTGTACTTTTACGGCACATGTGATGCAGGGCCCAAGGTTAACCTGCGCCAAGTTGCTTCGCTCTACATATATTTGCTATGAGCGTATGGCACCAATCCCAATACATTTTGATCACACATCATATTCCAAANTACATATATTTGCTATGAGCGTATGGCACCAATCCCAATACATTTTGATCACACATCATATTCCAAATTTACACTCATAAAAGTAATCCTACGACTATGGAAACAATAATACTGTGTAATTATCTGTCATAATATACACTGACATCCTTTTTCTCACAAAGATACCAAAATAGTATTCTAAATTTGCACAGAATTCACTCATTGCCATGTAGATAGCCGCACACAGGATACATCAAAATGGAATTAAACTTGGCGCAAGATATTTGCAATAAACTGTTGCACTCTCTGACAATTCCGTATATTTTGTGATACAATTATATGTAAAATATATTCACTCATATTATTATTATTTCAGTGTTATATGACCACAACAATAAAAACAGATGTTTTTAGATTTTTAAATAAATATGTTGCCATATCCATTCTCTTTGTTGTCTGTTGTATATTCACAATGGCAGGCGCGATTATTTTCACATTTTAGTGTTAGCGTAGGCCCTGTTTAGCTAGTACACTAGAATGCTTTTGACCGCCTGTAGCCAAATTCACATTAATAGTTATAATTAGCAGCTGTCTTTCAAGAATATCACTAAATTTACTACTTGCAGTGAACGACACTACCTAAACTGAAATCACACTGATGCACAAAAATGAAAAGGACTCACGCTCCAGAAGTTCTCTTTGCTCTGTGGACTTAACACCTTCTGGCAATAAATGGACAATGACGTGATGTTCGTTTCAATTTTATCCCAGAAAACCAATAGTTTATTCTTCAATAAGCTAGATAATATTCATAGAAGTGTCCTCATTAGCTCAGAATCAGTTCATGTGTGTGTTATTCACGCATAAACAAAACTAGGTACTTTGTGCAGCAATGCTTGTTCGCTAAATATGAGTTTTGTTTTCAACAAAATAATTATGTGCTCTTTGAAGGAGTCTTGCACTGAAGGCAGATAATTGAGTGAACAATTGTTATTGTGGACATGCACCATTGCAGAACTATGTCATCACCAAAAAGTCAAAAGAAGACATGAAAACCCACACTGAAAAATTAGCTGTAGTCAAAAGATGTCTAAAAAAAATCGTAGAAAATCCCACAAGGAAATTTGTTGGATAACTAACAAACATTGTGAAAGAAAAAAAAGATTGACGAAACAACAGATAAATTAGTGTAAAATAGTTACCAAAAAAAGGCTCCGTGAAGGCAACACACAATTACAATGAGCGAGGACTAAGTTATGCACAAAACTTGACGACAAAATGACGACACACTAAAGAACACAATAAATCTAGGAAATTTGCGCACATATGTACACACAAAGTTCAGTAATTCTATAATTTTACTTTTTCCCATGATCTGAAATTTGAGGTAAGTGATATTGTTTTTTAATTGATGTACCATTAATGGACAACTTAAATGAATATATCATTTTTAATCTGTATGTACCACGATGTCGGCAGACAAATAGGTCTCGGCATCTTCAATTTATTATTTTCGTTAGGGACCAGTACATACATCTCTTATTACTTCCTTTCATTTTACAAAAATATTTTTAAAAGTCTAAATGCATGGTTTGCTTGCATTCATATATCATTATTCCACCCCTTGCATCATAATCAATTGTTATCTGCGTTGTGGGAAGCTACTGTTGCGCTGCCAGCAACAAATTAAAGATTACGTAACATGTGTTTCTATTTATTTCATTACCAAAATTAATAATATTTGCAGGAATCTACAAACACAAATGTTCAAGTTACGCCTAAAATAAGTTTATTCGTGTATACTACATATCAAAGTTTTTACATAAGTAGAAAAATATTTCATATCTAACTGTACTTCCAGCTATAGTGGCTTAACAACTAGAGGGAGTGGGGTACAGCATGTACATTGCCCCCTCCTAAATTTTGATAAAGTGCACTAGAATGAGGTTAAATGAGCTCCCAAACATCTTTGTTCGCTGAAATTTGTTGGAATTATAAGTAAAATCTCCCATTCCTGACCTCTCATTGATGTTCCCAAATTAATACTTGACTTAAATCGTCATTTTATATTAAGTTTGTCGTAACTTTAACCAAAAAACTGTTGCAATATCTTTCTGATCCATTGTGTTTGCACGTCCAGATTATAGTTATATTTTTATATTTTGTAATGTAATTTAGGCACCAATGATAATAAAACAACATTTCTAAGGTAGAAAAAAATATTTTAGGGGTGCCTAATGCCTGCTTCCCCACTTCTTTTTCCCTTTTTCACTTATCTGTAAGGGGTCGCCAAAAGGCTTGCCCCCTCCTAAATCGGATATGTTGTTTCGGCACTGCTATAGCACAATGATAGCAATTAGGCGTGTCATTGGCCGTATATGAGCGCAGTTGGAACGCACGAAGCTCGCCCCCAGCAGTGACTGCCGGCTGGAAGGTGGCGACCCGGCCAGCCGCTCGCTCACTTCTTGCCTCTCTGCTATCACCCTGTCAGTCGACAGTTGACTCGAGTACGAGTACCGCTAACTTGGGGTCGCCCTCACCGCTCAAGCTGCCGAGTCTAGGTAAATTACCAGTTGGCAACCTAGGGTTGGCCCTACAGGCCTCAGTCACGGTACAGGTTGGTTTATATCTGTTTGATTGAGCAATCAATAAAATAGGCATAAATATGACTTGGTTGAGTTGTCTCTTCCAGCACTATGTTCTATCTACACCTTGCTCCCGCTATTTCCTGCTTCATCACCAGTCCTAGTAAGACTCTTCCAGAGATAGCCACGAGCCGAAACCACATCCTCAACCTCACCTATTGGGAACTGTCTCGAGGTGCAACTTAGGAAGCTTGTCTTCCTGGACCTTGCTAAAGCAGTGTTCACTTGGACTATCACCTTCCGGTAAGTGCCTGGGTCCGCCAGCAATGCCTCACTCGCTAGGTTGCCTGCTTGGAAACGATAGGCCAATCCCTGAGGAGCCCCACTCGGCGTGACACTTGGGTCCACCAGCAACGTTTCGCTCGCCAGGGAACCACGGGAGTGGTCGCCCCTAGTCCTGCTACCGTAACCGTCAGTTTAGTACTTTTGTCTGCCAGTGACGTCCTGTTCGCCTAGCCACTTAACTGAAGGCCAGTAAGTCAGGCCACCTACCCTATAGCCAGCACACTACTCTCTATCAGGTTGTGTCTACCCCTTACTGGCCACCCACTATCTACCTATCTGATCTATCACCTCTCCTTATGCCTCACCGTAAGGCTGGGCAGGGCAAAAATACCAAGCAGGGGCTATCTCAGGCTGGGGTTCTGAAGAGTAGTAGTTCAGGTGTCAACCAGGTATACACCTGGAAGGAAGAGGAGGCTGCACGTCAGAAAGGGTCTGCATCCAGTTCGTCAAGCTCCACCCTGAACCTCATCTGGCACGTGCCACTTGCAGTATCTCCGTTGCCACCAACATCGCCGAAGAAGCCGCCTACCTTTGTCCGGCCGGCCAATGTCACTAGGGTAGTCAGACCCCTTAATGTCACACCCGCTTATACCCCTACCAGGGTACCCACTGCCCATCGCTCGCAATTGTGTCACCCGAGGCTCAACGTTCGATTATAGAAGTGGCCAAAGCCAACAGTGTAGGCACCAGTAAAAACCCAGTGCAAGAGGTGACCACTGCGTCACCATCGCCCAGGGGGGGGCGAAGTACCTCAGCCTCACCCTCCATCTGCCATTCTCACTAAGTGTGAGAAACGGGGCTACAACTGGTGCTGGTGCGTTGGGAGGCTCGGCCTCCACTCCCAGGGGGAGAGACAGTCCTTAATGGAGGAACTGGCCCACCGGATGTACTGCTCCGGGAAGCCTAATTAGGGGGCCAAGATGTTGGCGGGGTGGACTGCAAAGTGAGGCTTTGTCAGTCTTTGGGCAGCTTGAGCTCATTCCCAGGGATTCAGGCAGCTGAAGGCTGATGTGGGTAGATTGCCTAAGGAATGACGAGCAGCAAGGATGGCAGCTGTCCTTCGATCAGTCCACCTTCCTCCTTGTCTGTGGCCAAACAGCATGTATGGGTAAGGTGCTATAGTTCACCCTCAATGAAGCGGCAGGCAAGGGAACCCTAGCTATACTGTTTCCAGAAGTGCCTAAGTCAGTTCTTGTCAGGCCTAGCACTCCTTCCGGTGGGTCTATACACTCTGGAAGGAGTGGGTTAGCTGACTTGGGTGGCTTAGATGCTTCATCGTGTGTCTTGCANCCGGTGGGTCTATACACTCTGGAAGGAGTGGGTTAGCTGACTTGGGTGGCTTAGATGCTTCATCGTGTGTCTTGCAGGCTCTACCGTACGTGCACGCCAGGTGCCTTTGTGCACTTGGTCCTTGGTATTGGTGGCCGTCGAATATGTGGTGTTTTGACATACTTGCAGTCCTGGTTAGTGACTGCCTGCAGTCCTACTCTAGTCTCAGAAAATGGTTTAAATCTCGTGGTCCCCTGCCACTCCCTTGCGTGAAATGGTTACCAGGATTGGTGTGGTTCACTGTTCACTCAAGATGAAGAAAAGAGGTAGTTGGATTAAAATAAGTGTTATATTNTTACCAGGATTGGTGTGGTTCACTGTTCACTCAAGATGAAGAAAAGAGGTAGTTGGATTAAAATAAGTGTTATATTCCCTTGAGTATATATAACAGTGAACCGTACTATCTCCTACTTCTAACACTCCAAAGGTTGGGTGGCAAGACAGGTGAAGGTGCCTGTCAGCTTGAAGAGCAAAAGCCTGGCATAGCTTGAAGAGCGGGTAGAGTAACAGCTAGGTAGTCGTGATAATAACTAAGCCCTAACTGAAGTCTGTTAGTTCTGAAGGGACTTGGGGCACCACTGGGTGTTAAGTGTGGGGATGTGGTGATACTAGACAGCAAGTGTCTNGGGAGCGACGACTCTTCGGAGCTTGAAGGGGTGATTGAAGGCATTGGTGATGGTTTAGAGTACACTAGAGGTTCTCGTAGATGGTCCTCAAGACAACGGCTGAGGGTAAAGAGCATTGGCACAACTTGTGCTAAGGCAAACTATCGGTACAACTGGTGTTTCTGCCAGGCACGCAGCATTATATTCTGCTGGCCGGCATGTTTTTCGGGTTCTCTAAATTTGGCTATCTTTGGCCACTCGCTTCAAGTCAGGCAGCGCCTGTGCTGCCATCTCCTGGCGGGGTGGTTCAACAGCTATACGGGCGGTATCCGCCGCTCGCTTAGGGGCAGACTTGGCTTGTATTACTGGTTGGCAGGGGCGGTCGTATGAGTATCTTTAACGCTGCAGAACAGCCCTCTCGGTTTCTTGTGTTGCCCGAGGAGGGTTGCAGAGAGCATTTTGAATAAAAGAGAGAATGTGTAAGCACAGAATGTGTAAGCACTGGAAGTTATGCAATGTATGAATTTTTGGTCATCTTTGTATCGTGTGCTCATTTTCAGTGAGTTTGTGAATCCACCTTTAGGTGATACAACTTAATTATCATATTAACTTTCTCACCATTACAGTTGTCAGTTCTGCAGGGTCCGTCCTTCACATTTGTGAAACAAATTTTCACAGTGTTGTTAGCAGCCAGATGTAGCTTGTAATTTGTAGATGCAAGCCAGTTGAACATGTTGCAGACAAGTGGGGCCACTGCATTCACGTGTTTGACAAGGAAGGCAACTTCTCTCGCTCGCTGTGCTCCAGAGGGCATGGGGAGAGCCAGCTAAGGTCCCCAGAAGGAATTGCCGTGGGCCCAGACCCAGACAAACCCAAGGACAGCACGCTGCTCTATGTGTGTGACACCAACAACGACCGCCTGCAGGTAGCCACATATGTCCTGTATATGCATATGGCACAATGTTCAGTGCTGCATTGTCTGTGTTCACACGTCTGACTGGTGTACACTGGTTACCTAGACTTCTTGATATTCCCAAACTGTCATCACTTTTGAGCTTTATGTCAAATTTCCATTATAGTGCAACGTTTTAGAAAGATTTTTACTTTTCCAGGAAATAAATTAAATATTTGTATTTAAAAATNATTTCCATTATAGTGCAACGTTTTAGAAAGATTTTTACTTTTCCAGGAAATAAATTAAATATTTGTATTTAAAAATCACCAGAAAACCATGTTTTCAATATTTTCCATAGTTCCAAAAGTAAAAAATTATTTTTTTCATCAACATTAGCATTTAGTAATGGACTGTGTGTGTGTGCAAGGAAAACAAATTCCACTTAAACTCTCTATTACCAGCTTGATCCCATTGTGCCTTACACCACTAATATCCCTTGAATATCACATGTCAAATTGGACTATTTCACTGATCCCTGAGTGGCTGTCATGATGTTCAGCTCTCTCTTGTCCACTTCTCACTTCTCATAACTGTTTAACTGACCACCCTCAGAGTTTGTAGTTTTATGTATGGCTACATTGCAATGCTGTGAAATCAACTCTTGTATGTCTTATTTATGTGGACAGAGTTAAGCATTAGTACATTAGAGTAAAGTGTATTCCTTATTTACCATTTTTCAGGGCACTGTCAAAAAATTTATATACATCCAGGATACTGGTAACTGAGGAACTAACATGTGCATCAATAAAATACATCAATCTTATTATTATTAAACTTCACGTTGAATATAATGTGAGGTGTATATTATCTGTGTGTAAAGTATTGTATAACTAATAAACACAATAAAAATTAAGATTTAAAAAAAAGGTATTTTACTGTAAATAATAAATTAAAGCATATTTTATCTCAACGCGCCGAATTAAAAAATATAACATTACAAAGTAACGTACAGTATTTCACTAGGTAATGCACATTTTTCAGGATGAAATAAGGTGTAAAGTTTTATCTCATAATTGTCGACATCGTATAACATGTGCACCATAGTTTATAAATGCTGAAGTGAGTAAAAATACGAGAGTTATTCGGAAAGTAAGGTCCGAATCGCCGTAGCTAATCGAATGTTGCGCTAACATTGTAACGCACATGCACACCGACTCCCGCAATGCCTTGCTCGTCAAACGACGCCATTTGCTTTGGTATTGTTGCAGTGTGCTGTTTACAGTGTCAGTTCAAAATGTTTAAAACAATTGATTAGCCCGCCGACTGTGAAATACGATCAGTAATTCGGTTTTTGACAGCAAGGAACGTTTCAGCAGCGGAAGTTCATCAACATATAAGTCAAGTGTATGGCCTGGAGCCTTGCCCACTCAGAATAAGTATTATATCATTATCAAGAGAAACATTATATTAATGTTACATATTGCGATTCAAAAACAAATTTTCATGTTATGTACTGAACCCGGACACCATCATGTCAACACTCATGGCCACCAACCATAGCACCACAAATACTCAATACTACACTTCTCCCTCCTAAATTTATGGCTGCCCCTAACTGGTCTAGTGAATAATTTTTTTTTCTAGGTCTACCACTCCCACTATGTTGGAGGACGCCTCATCCTTTCACTGCGCCGAAGAGATCCCCCTCCTCGAGGAGCTGTAGGCTCCACACCAAAACCGTGAAAAACCTCTTTTCCTTCTCTGTGTCTCCTGTACCTAGTGCTCCTTGTAAGCCTTCTGCTGCCTGGTCCTCCACTACGCCCGTTGGATGTTGCTCTGATTCTGAACGCTGCACCTGTCACCAACTGTTCTGTTGCAGATGCTGCTCTGGCTCTTGACTCTGCTCCAGTCACTGGTGCCTCTAGTTTTGATGTTGATCTGTCTCGTGACCTTGCTCCAGTTGCTGGCCGCTCTGCTAGCAATGCTGCTCTGACCATAGATTCTGCTCCTGTCACAGGTCACTTTGATGCTGATGCTGCTCTGACTCTTTATGTTGCTCCTGTCTCCCTTGAAGACACGTGGCTCCACCCTCCTTCTGGTCTATGTGCAGTATGGGGTGAGTTCCTCTGTTCGCCCGAGGATACCCACTTCACCAATACTGGATTCCTCACAGTGAATTGTGCTTCTTGACCAACTCTAAGTTTGCTTGTCTNTGTGCAGTATGGGGTGAGTTCCTCTGTTCGCCCGAGGATACCCACTTCACCAATACTGGATTCCTCACAGTGAATTGTGCTTCTTGACCAACTCTAAGTTTGCTTGTCTTTTCATGATATTCTGGCAGGTTTGGCTTCACTAACAGCAACCTCATACATGATTTCCTCCTCAAAAACAATTCTTGCTGGGGTTTTCCCAGTCACCGTGTGTGGTGTATTTTGGTATGCATACAACCACTTATCAATGGTATGTTGCAGGGATGGTGCCCCCCTTCCCCTGTTAACTGTTAGACCACTTTCCACTGCCTGCTTTAAGAGTGTAGTCTTCACTGACTGCACAGTACTCTCCACTGCTCCATTGGATTATGAGTGCAAAAGTGGAGTCAACTGCAGTGTGATTGCGTTTATCTCACAAAACTGTTCAAATTCTTCTAACTGAAACTACGGCCCATGATGAGCCACCAGAAATCGACATGTACCCACTCTCCCACTCGAGAAGTCTCCGGCCATTACACCCTCACCCTTTGAGCCGTGATATGTTTAGACAGCTAACAAGCCGCACACCTCTTCACTACGTCCTCAATCTCAATGTCTATTCCAGACCACCAAACATAACTTCTCCCCAGCGTTTTCATCCGAACTACCCCAGGATGATCCTCGTGCAACATTTGCAACACCGTTTCTCTTAATACTTGTGGAATTACTACCTTGTCCGCCTACATGACAAAGTTTTCTTCCACTGCCAACTCATCCTTCCTGCTTGCGTAAGGTTTAATTCTGGGCTCATTAACGTGGTTTGGGCATCCTTACCTAACATATAGTTTATAACAGTTTCCAATACTTCATCCTGTTCCGTTTCCATAGCAATCTCCCTGGCCGTAATTGAAAAGTTCTGAAGATGCTGAACCTGGAAAACTGGTTGCTTTATGGTCTGTGCTTGAGATAGTGTAACTTCGACAGCACATGAACATTACCCATTTCCTGCCCTTTTCTGTACTCAATGTCAAACGGATTTAAGCCCACCGCTGCAATCGTACTGCTGCTAGAGATGGAACTGCCTACTTAGGTCAAGGGATGATGATCTGTATAGAGTGTAAAATGGTTGCCATATAGGTACAGCAAAGACAATGCTCAAGGCCTCCCTCTGTAATTGAAAATATCTCTGCTTTGCTTAGGACAATATTTTCGATGCAAAGCATATGGGCAGCTCTGAGCAATCTGGCATCCTGTGCGACAACACTGCTCCCACTCCATACTGTGAGGTACCACATGCTACTATGAGTGGTTTCACTAGCACTGGAGCCTGGAGAATCCATTCTTTACTTTCGTCAAATGTGTGTTGACACTGTGTGTCCCATATCCATGAAGTTCCTTGTGCAAACAAATTATATACAGGTTTCAACTTGCCCAACATACCTGGAGCGAATCTAGCATAGAAATTGATCAACCCAGCCTTTAACGTCGCCCCGTACAGGATTGACGAATGGAAATTACAACTCAGTTAGCTCAATTGGTAGCAACATGAAACTTTAACGGCGCCAAACAAATAAAGTNCTTAACAACGTATTAAAAAGACAAATCTCTGAACTTGTAAGTACTCAGTTATGATCGTATAGTGTACTAAAGCAACATTGATAAAGAAAATACACAATACTAAGCAAATTTATTAAGGATGCTACCCCCTTAAACTCCCTATTACCAGCTTGACCCCATTGTGCCTTACACCACTAATATCCCTTGAATATCACATGTCAAATTGGACTATTTCACTGATCCCTGAGTGGCTGTCATGATGTTCAGCTCTCTCTTGTCCACTTCTCACTTCTCATAACTGTTTAACTGACCACCCTCAGAGTTTGTAGTTTTATGTATGGCTACATTGCAATGCTGTGAAATCAACTCTTGTATGTCTTATTTATGTGGACAGAGTTAAGCATTAGTACATTAGAGTAAAGTGTATTCCTTATTTACCGTTTTTCAGGGCACTGTCAAAAAAATTCTATACATCCAGGATACTGGTAACTGAGGAACTAACATGTGCATCAATAAAATAAATAAAATACATCAATCTTATTATTATTAAACTTCATGTTGAATATAATGTGAGGTGTATATTATCTGTGTGTAAAGTATTGTATAACTAATAAACACAATAAAAATTAAGATTTAAAAAAAAGGTATTTTACTGTAAATAATAAATTAAAGCATATTTTATCTCAACTCGCTGAATTAAAAAATATAACATTGCAAAGTAACGTACAGTATTTCACTAGGAAATGCACATTTTTCAGGATGAAATAAGGTGTAAAGTTTTATCTCATAATTGTCGACATCGTATAACATTTGCACCATAGTTTATAAAAGCTGAAGTTAGTAAAAATACGAGAGTTATTCGGAAAGTAAGGTCCGAATCGCCGTAGCTAATCGAATGTTGCGCTAACATTATAACGCACATGCGCACTGACTTCCGCAATGCCTTGCTCGTCAAACGACGCCATTTGCTTTGGTATTGTTGCAGTGTGCTGTTTACAGTGTCAGTTCAAAATGTTTAAAACAATTTATTAGCCCGCCGACTGTGAAATACGATCAGTAATTCGGTTTTTGACAGCAAGGAACGTTTCAGCAGCGGAAGTTCATCGACAGATAAATCAAGTGTATGGCCTGGAGCCTTGCCCACTCAAAATAAGTATTATATCATTATCAAGAGAAACATAATATTAATGTTACATATTGCGATTCAAAAACAAATTTCCATGTTATGTACTGAACCCGGACACCATCATGTCAACACTCATGGCCACCAACCTTAGCACCACAAATACTCAATACTACACTTCTCCCTCCTAAATTTATGGCTGCCCCTAACTGGTCTAGTGAATAATTTTTTTTTCTAGGTCTACCACTCCCACTATGTTGGAGGACGCCTCATCCTTTCACTGCGCCGAAGAGATCCCCCTCCTCGAGGAGCTGTAGGCTCCACACCAAAACCGCAAAAACCCTCTTTTCCTTCTCTGTTGTCTCCTGTACCTAGTGCTCCTTGTAAGCCTTGTGCTGCCTGTTTCTCCACTACGCCCGTCGCTGGCCGCTCCGTTATGGATGTTGCTCTGATTCTGAACGCTGCACCTGTCGCCAACCGCTCTGTTGCAGATGCTGCTCTGGCTCTTGACTCTGCTCCAGTCACTGGTGCCTCTACTGTTGATGTTGATCTGTCTCGTGACTTTGCTCCAGTTGCTGGCCGCTCTGCTAGCAATGCTGCTCTGACCATAGATTCTGCTCCTGTCACAGGTCACTCTGATGCTGATGCTGCTCTGACTCTTTATGTTGCTCCTGTCTCCCTTGAAGACACGTGGCTCCACCCTCCTTCTGGTCTATGTGCAGTATGGGGTGAGTTCCTCTGTTCGCCCGAGGATACCCACTTCACCAATACTGGATTCCTCACAGTGAATTGTGCTTCTTGACCAACTCTAAGTTTGCTTGTCTTTTCATGATATTCTGGCAGGTTTGGCTTCACTAACAGCAACCTNGCTGATGCTGCTCTGACTCTTTATGTTGCTCCTGTCTCCCTTGAAGACACGTGGCTCCACCCTCCTTCTGGTCTAGGTGCAGTATGGGGTGAGTTCCTCTGTTCGCCCAAGGACACCCCCTCTTGCAGGTGACTCCTGCGAAGTGATCTAGATGACAAAATCTTATGACGTCCCCAACCTTAACTTTGTATGTCACTGGGTTCACCACTTCTACAATACACCCTTGCAGCCATCTTGCCTGTTTTCCATGGACCCACTTCACCAATACTGGATTTCTCACAGTGAATCGTGCTTCTTGACCAACTCTAAGTTTGCTTGTCTTTTCATGATATTCTGGCAGGTTTGGCTTCACTAACAGCAACCTCATACGTGANTCCGCTGCTCCATTGGATTGTGGGTGGAAAGGTGAAGTCAGCTGCAGTTTGATCGCGTTTGTCTCGCGAAACTGCAGCCACTTATCGACCACCAGCACTGTTAGTTGCCATCTAACACTGCCTGCCATGTTTACCAGCCTTCGTGGATGTTATGAATGTTTATATAGATGTTATGAATGTTTATATATGGCTGTCATATTGACACAATACAAATGAGGAGTGCGTCTGTTAAAATAATATATGAATCTCTGAAAAACTTTTACATAGGTTTCACAACCTATAAAATAAAATGTTACATTTGCACAACAATTTTATAGAAAGTAGGAAGCATATTTAATTGCCTTATTTATTCACATAGTACTTACAATCAAATACATATACAGGTGTTGAAAATCAACATTTCAGGTAAGAAAGTATTGCACATGNTTCACATAGTACTTACAATCAAATACATATACAGGTGTTGAAAATCAACATTTCAGGTAAGAAAGTATTGCACATGTATATTTATTTGTGATTTTCAATTAAATACTTGTTGAAAATAACATGTTTACAATTAAATATATTATCTTTCTACCAAAATTAATTTTTTTTTTCTTGTAACTTTGGAACAGACCCTCTTATTACATGCGTATATATGATTCAACTTTCATGCATTAAACTTTCACACACATTTTCAGGAACACATTATGTATGAAAGTAGGGTGACTGCCTGCATTTGTGGAACTTCTGCACAGCAAACACGATGCTCAAGGCCTCCCTCTGTAATTTACAGTATCCCAGCTCTGCTTTGGACAATGTTTTTGATGCAAAGCAAACGGGCCGCTCTAAGTCATCTGGCATCCTGTGCGACAACACCACTCCCACTCCATACTGCAAGGCTTCACTTGCTACTATGAGTGGTTACCGTGGATCAAAAGCCACTAGCACTGGAGCCTGGAGAATCCTTTCTTTACTTTCGTCAGAAACATGCTGACACTGTGTGTCCCATATCAATGAAGCTCCTTGTGCCAACAAATTATATAGATGTTTCGATTTGCTTGACATACCTGGAACAAATCTGGTATAGAAATTGATAAATCCCAACTAAGTTTTTAACGGTGTTATCATAGTTGGTGCTGGAGTCTCCTTTATTGCCTCTTGTGGGTCTTTGGCAGGCCTAATTCCCTCGCCACTAATGACATACCCCAAAAATTTAATCTCTCTTTCTAGGAAATGGCACTTCTCTTTTCTGGTTCTCACCCCATGTTCCTGCAACCTCTACAGCACCAAGTCCAATTTCCTTGTACATTCCTCTAATTAATACCTAGTTATGAGAACATCATCCAAGTATGCCACTACTCTCCTGAAATCCCATGTAAAATCTGTTCAATCACTGCTTGAAATATGCCTGGAGCACTCAACAACCCAAAAGGCATTCTCCAATATCGGTACAGACCCCTATGGGTATTTACTGTCACCAACTCTTGTGACTCTTTCTCCACTACCAGCTGCTGGTAAGCATTTGACAAGTCCAGCACACAAAACACCTTATGCTTCCCCAAAGATGCAAAAATATCATCTATACGTGGAAGTGGCTGGCCTGCTAGCTCTATCCTAGGGGGTTTACAGTAGCCTTAAAATCAGCACATAACCTTACCGTGCCATTCGCCTTAGGTACCACTACCAGGAGGCTTGCCCAATTACTGTACGTAATATTTTCCAGGATTTGTTGCTGNTGCCATTCGCCTTAGGTACCACTACCAGGAGGCTTGCCCAATTACTGTACGTAATATTTTCCAGGATTTGTTGCTGTTCCAAGTACTGCAGCTCCTGCTCCACTTTTTCTTTGAGTGCATAAGGTACCGTCCTTGCCTTGAGGAAGACTGTTGAAACCCCCTCCTTGGGCGTAAAGTTCACCACAAACTGTTTGATTGCCCCACAGGCCCCATTAAATATTTCTGTATACTTACACAGTAGTCTTTTTAGTTCTCCCTCCTTTACCACCTCTTCAGTATCTGCTCCATTCAGCCCCTGGTCCACTGATAACACACTTATACTGTTCCAATCTAGATGGATGTGTTCAAGCCAATCCCTTTTGTTGTCCAGATTCCACCACCAATAGTGGCAGTTGCTTCTTCTGTTCATTATACAACACCTCCACTAGGGTGTCCCAAAAAAATCAAAGTCATTATTTTTAACGCATACCCTCTTCATTTATTTATATGGTGTCAAAACAATTGTAGATTAAATTTCATATACCTAGGACCTTGGCAACCCATGCCGACTTACATTGAAACATGTCAGTACTGGCTGCATAAGGCGAACGCGAGCCAATGCTTTGATGTGCTTGTAAATACTTGCTATTTTGTTAGTAAATGTATTGTTTCCAATCAGCCAACATGTCAGTGGAATTACGTAGTTCTAAAAAGGGTATTTTTTAATAGGTGACGTAAAACATCAAATAACAGGTTCAAAACTTCCATCTAATGAACTTCAGGAACGTCAAAACAAAATGTTATAGGCACTTCACTTAAATTGACACAATGAAAGCACAAATCTCACTATTTGTGAGTGTATTATCTTTTGGGGAAAGGCGGAAAGGCACTTATACCAACCAAATCTGTACCTAATTGTGTGAAAAAACTAGTGAACCTATATCAAGTTTGGAGGGACTTGCAAAAAAATGCACAAAAAACCAAATATGTATTTAAGCAGCGCCGACAAGAGTTCGTCAACAACTTAAATAACTTGTTTGACATTTCTCACGCCGATGCGCTTCAGTTAATGAAAATAAATGAAGATAAAATCTTTTTGGAGCTACAGAGAAAGCCAGGTCGACCTCGTCACTTAGCTGGTTGGGACACAAAAAACTGGCTGATAAAGAGGAAAGAGTGCACCTCAGATCTATTGAGGAAGAAAACCGATGTGCTAAATATTTCTCCGCGCCAGATGCTTTGACATCATATCATGAACCGTTACAAAACGACTTATCTTCGGATTCTAATGAAAACATACATCTACAAGAAGATTTACCAACTCTGATCGAGAAAACACAACCTGGACCGAGTAAAACACCTATGCGGAAAGAATTCATTACTCCAAAACTACTAGCAGCGCTGGATAGGTGTCAGCTAAGTATTAGAGATTCTGGATTTATTATTTAAGCTACTATTGAGGCACTTGGATATAATACTGATGAATTTCCCATAAATAAGTCCTCAATTCAAAGAATTTGTACGGAAAAACAGAAAGAGCGCTCAGAAGCCATAAAAATTAATTTTCAAAACGAGGTACCTAATGTGGGGACTGTTCACTGGGATGGCTAACTGTTGCCTGCTTTAGATGCTCGGAAATCAAAAGAGGAACGTCTTCTGATAGTTATTTCATATGGAAATAAAGAACAACTTATTGCTGTGCCAAGTTTGGTAAGCTCTTCAGGAAGCGAACAAGTGCAGGCTGTTTGGGACGCGATTGTAGACTGGAATCTCGAAGACAAAGTGCAAATTCTTTGTTGTGACACTAAGACTTCAAATACAGGTTGTATCAATGGTGCCTGTGTGCTTCTTGAACAAAAACTTAACAGATAAACTCTCGTTTTTGCTTGCCGCCATCACGTGTATGAGTTGGTATTAAAAGGCGTGTTCAAAGTAAAAATCAGCCAAGTGACTAAAAGTCCTGATATTCCACTCTTCAAAAAGTTTCAAGGTAACCGGAAAGCTGTCAATCTTGATAAAATACAGTGCTTTAAAGAAAAGCTTACACTGCACCTGACTGTTTCCGAAATTGACTATTTGCTTGAGTTTTACTAGAATGAACTGACCAAAGAAATAGTCAGAGATGACTATCAAGAGATGATAGAGCTTACTGTGATATTTTTAGGCAGAGATACACAGGGAAAATTTAAAATTTGCCCTCCAGATGCCATGCACCAAGCTTGATGGATGGTGCGACCAATTACTTCCTGAAAATATCATTGCTTAGTGCTCAATTCAAAATTATGAGCAAGGATAAGGTGGCGCTGGTTGACGTTTGCCTGTTCATCGTGACATCCTACGTCAAGCCATGGCTCCAATGCATTATGGCAGTAAAAGCACCTTACCAAGATTTGTGTTTTATGAAGGCGATGAAGGCTTACGAAAAAATTGATAAATGCATCTCAAAAAAGCAGCTTTACAGAAGTTCAGCCAGCATTTATGGTAGTGATGAAGTTTCTGTGTTATCACTGTTTGACGATGAAGTGGACTATGAAACTAAAGTTAAAATGGTTGAAAATTTAACCAAAGAGAATGTATCAACTCATGGTAAACGTTACATCCCATCGAAGGAAGAACTTTGTGGCCCATTGTATGGTTAGTTCAATAAGCGCAAATATAGTAATTGTTTCTTTTGTTTTCTGTTAGATTACAATTTTGTTAACTGTTTTCTTTTTTTATTTCAGAGAAAAATGTTAATGACTTAATTTCCGTCAAAAGTAAGTCTTTGTTCAACCGTCTTAAAATTGATGACAGTTTCCTCCACGAATGTCCTACTTTGTGGTCAAATAATGCCTCGTTTTAAGAAGCCAGATGGAAGGTTTTAACACTGAGGGCAGTGAACGATACAGCTGAAAGAGCGGTCAAGTTGATGCAAGACTTTCATGGTTTAATCACAGTTGATGAAGAACAAAAGCAATTTTATTACGTTGCGTACAAGAACACCGGAAGATTTATCCTGACTGCAAAAAACTAACTTTGAAAAGAAAATTTGAAGCCTAATTTTAAGTTAAAACCTAATTTAAAGATTATTACTTGTAATTAGTCATTATTGTACGATTCAGGTATATTTGTGTTTTATTTACCAAATAAACATAAAGTTCTAAAATCCTTCGATACTAACTCCATACAAAATTTTATGCCTTATGTTTGGCATCATGTCGGGACGTCTTATCATTATCCAATCGCGGTAATATTTATTATTTGAGTTATTAAGGTCAAACAGAAAAAAATAGAGGGAATTCGTATTTGATTTCACGAAAAAAAAAAATGTCCCTTATGTCTTGGGACACCCTAACCTCCATGTTCACTAGGGTGTAATGAAACAGACAAAAGTTAATTTTTATTTTAAATAATTTATTAATAGTGCGGAAAAGTTGTCTTTGGGCTTTGTATGAAGCATGCAAAATCTTTATACAAAATATAAATGTCTTCAGTTGCCCCATGGGGCATGAAATATTTTCATATAAAAAATCACTTAAAATTAGACATTAACTTCTTTAAACAACATAATTCACTTTGGTTTCAAATGTAGGCATATTATTTTGAGATTCCAGTCTTGTAGAAATATATCCATCTCTTTTGTTGTATCCACACACCGCTGATGAGGCTTCAGTGACCAGTTTGATGCATCTTTCTACCGTCTGGGTGTGGCAAGAAAATTGTGGAAAACTCAGCTTTAGCTTTTTTTTCTGCTATTTATAAGATCATCGAGTTCTTTTTGAGATACCGGGAATGTTAGCAGAGGTTCAGTGATAGTGCACGACTGCCAGCATATAATATCTTGAATCTTGATATTCGTTTTCACTAAAGTTGAGAAGAGGAATAACAAAGATATGAATACCTAGCGAACACAACTTTTAGTTTTCATGATTCTACGTAAACCAAGCTCTCCAGTGTGTTTTCTGTTGTCAGTAATCATGGCCAGTAAAATGTTTTCGGGATGCATAAAGTAGCTAAGTAGCTGTTCCTCTGGATGACAGGATCTATCACCATCTTAAGCTCATTACTCAGGTAACACAAAGCTTGGATCGTTTTAAAAACATGTTTAGCACCGTCTTTGCGTGAAGAGTGGCACTTTATAGCAAACCAGGTAGGAGCATACACCTTCACAATGTATTCGGCTAGTATCGTAAGATTGCGTGTCAGTTTTTCACTTGAAATATATAAACGCAGAATCTGATTTGCAGTTGTCAGTCATCTGGTGTGGGACATCTTACCCGGATCTCTCAGTGACAAACTTCCAGAGCTTGAACCACTTACAACTGCTTTACAAATATCTAGGAGGTATTTCTGGTCTGCACTTAGGTAATTTTTATCGATGACTGATATTTCTGCAACTATCGGACGGTAGTCTGCTATTTTAAGCTTTTCACATCGGACCAGTTGCTTGCCAATATGACCTGAATATTCCAGAGGGCCAGTAGTTGATCCATCTAGTTGTTGAAACAGATGGTGATGGGGAAGTTCATTGGCGTAACGTTGACATATTAGCCACTGAACCGGACGTCCAAGAAAGGTTTCTAGCTTCGTGATAACTCCGTTTTTGAGTCCAGTGTTAACCACAGTGCCGTCACATCCAGCAGATGAGAGATTTGAATAGTCAAAATGGTTTTTTTTTTCTAGATATTCGACAATAGGAGACGATTGTCTATTCGTCCATCAAAATATAAGCCCTGCAGCATTATAGTATTTTTCATGTCTCTCTTTTGCAGATTTTCGCGGCATTTTTCTCGTTGTCTCCGTACTTTCATTCTATCTACAGTAGAGCCCCCCTCAACCGGAATCGTCGGGGGAAGGGCTATTCCGGTTGAGGGAAATGAGGGTGGGATGGTGTGAAAAATAACACATTTTTAGTCTGAACTCGTGTATATGTGGCACGTAATTTTAACTTAAGAAATTGATGAGTGTAAATTATTAGTTACAAAACCATTAAAAAAAACACTACCTACTGTTTATGAAATGTGAGTCATATAACTCCCGGCGCTGCGTTAATGACCTTCATTCTCAACCTTCTAGCGGGTTTCTTATCTCTTCGCGCTTGTGTCTGCGTAAGCGAGATCTGGATATCATGTTACTGTTTATGTTGACGTGCATCTGATAAAACTTCCTGAAGTATAGTAAATTCCGTTGACAGTCTTTTCCCTTACTGCATTGCACGTCGGCACAACATACATTTACAAGAGCAGGACTGACGTATTATAGACCAAGTTCACAAAGTACTGTATTTCGGCGTGTATAGGCCGCACATTTTTACAAAAAAAATGACAAAAAGTGGGGTGCGGGTTATTTAGGAGATATTGGCATAAACATTTTCTTCCCCCTAAACCATGTTCAGAAATTTGTCAACGAACAATACGCTCTAATGTTTTAACTTAGTTTCTAAGGAAGTCAAAAAAATAATAAGAAATGAATAGCTCATAACGTGTGTTTAAACGTGTATGGGTCGCAGCATACTTTAGCCTGCCTGCCATCAACTGTTCTGCTTTGTATCACCTCCAGCCGCCATCCAGCTTGCACACTTCTTTTCTCTTTTTTCTTTCACCCTCTCGCTTCACGTCCTTCCTCTCGACCACCACCCCCATCTCTCTGGCACAACAACAGCCATCCAGCACCAAGCAAGCTTGCTCGGGCCCTTTCTTTTCTTTCTCCCTCCTTCCACCTCATTTTTGTTTGTCTCACTCTCTCTCTCTCTCTCTCTCTCTCTCTGGTGGAATGAGTCAGCTGCAGTAGCTGATGTGTGTGTGTGACGCCGCACGCACACATGCACCATACCAATGTCTGCTCGCTCGGCAACAGCCGGCAGGCTACGCACGGCGCACATGTTCCGCAATTTAAATGCAGTGTTGAGGCATTTTGACATAAATACAAAAGTTTTATTTACGCGGAATACTGCAATGTTGCTACTTTTCAGCAGGCGGAGGCGAGGCGGCGTGGCAACGATAACATTGAATGGCAAATTTATTAGTTTGACGTTGGCATAGTTTGTTGTTGCGGCACTAGCACGATGAGGCCCGGCAATATTTACGGGAATACAAAAATTCAGTGCGGCCTATACTTGAAATATTAATTATCCCTATTTTTTTATCAAAAACTTCTGGTGCGGTCTATACACGCCAAAATATGGTACATGTACACTAACACGTTAGAACACTAAATGCTGAAAGTCGCACCACTAAAACTAACGGCATGTGTCGCACATTGCCATTAGTCCATGTCACTTGTCATTATGGTGCATAGCTGTAGCTGTGCCACTTGGGACAGCTGTCTCTTCATCGTTCTAGTCTGGTGTGAGCAACGAAAGACTTCGTGCAAGCGCGGGAAAGTTATCGTACAACTTTGCGACGTTTGATTTTTTTGGAAAAAAATTTCCGGATAACGGGAGTTCCGTTCGAGGGAATTCCGGTTAAGGGGTGCTCTACTGTATTGCCTTTGAGGTTTTTTTTTTTGTAATAATACCAACATCTTCTAAAACAGCACTGGCAATAGACGCTGCACTTCTATCAGACACCCCTGTCCTGTCCCAAGCTAATGTAAATTTAGAGAGAGAGAGAGTCTCACTTGAGAATGGGGATTTTCTCTATGCGGAGATTTTTCGGCTTTGATTGTGTACTTGGGATAAATTCGTCAATATTGACATCAGAAGAAAGAAAACTGGAATCTGAATCGTTGGACAGAGGCAATCTACTTTTGGCTGCAGTTTTTCTGTATTTAGCAAGTCGAGATGAACTTTTAACTTGTCTCTGAGCTTTTCTTTCATTCACCTTTGATGCAGTTTTATCTACTGAGCCCATTACCATGTTTCGGTTGTTTCTTTGATCCAAAAGAAACATGTGTTCTGCCACTGGAACTTTGCGTCCTTTTGCGCAATTACAACTATAGAAATCAGAGAATTTGCAAGAGGAAATATCAAACAACTTTATTTTTGCACTATCCTGGAAATCCTTGATCTTTTTGTTAAGAAATTCACTGCTTTTCCGGCCTTTTAACGGCTTAATAAGATTTCTATATTTGTCGTGGTAAGACCATAAAAGCTGCAGAATACGTGTGTGAGAGACAGTTGGAATTGAAGCTTTCTGCCACAATTCTTTGATCTTTAATGCAACTTGACTTGCTATTTCTTGAAAAGATGGCTCATTCATATTTCTTTGGTGCTTACTTTCGTATTTTATCCAGAGATAGAACTTCATAACATTATCGTATGTAGGTAAAACAGTCTCACATAGTAGTTCTGGTGCACCAAATATCATAAAATTCCACGTATTCCTAGTTTGCACTTGAGATACAGTTCCCATGTTTATTTGCTTACAATAGTCAGTAAAAATAGTTAGTGAAGTTTCAAAGTTCAATGATATTACAGCAAAGTACTTGACAATGTTATGAAAACAATTAATCATTAAATTTGCGAGATGCGAATACAAGAGAACTTTATGCTAGCCCGTGGCGCAGGCGACTGACAACAAAATAAATAACCCAATACTTTGACCTTCACCCCCGCACCGCACTCCTCAGTATTCCTTACTATTTACGCAGGAATTTCACTTTAGATACGTCAGGTTTGAAGTTATTGTATCATGATGAAATTAGACCACAAAATATTTTTACCTAAAATTCTGAAACTTTAGGGACTGGAGGGCAGCTGGAGATATTTTTTTATTGAAATAAAACTTTGTTTAAATAATCATGACATTAAAAGGCACCTTTTCCGCACTATTAAAATTAAATTAAATATTTTTTAAAAATTTGTTTTAACCCAATTGTTTTTTTTTTCCCCTTTCGCAGGCAGGTAGTCTCCAAAATACATTCGCAGCTTGATGTCCAATTTTCGTAACTGCCAGTCATGCCAATTTGCATGATATGTTTTGTTCGACACCAAAGTAACTGTTAATCCCATTTCCACTTGCATTTTCAGGGGTCTGCCATCTACCATCACCAATACATAGTGACCTGAAAAATTCGCAAGTTCAATGACCTATAGGTTAGACGGCACATTCGTATGGGCAAATATGCAGATATCACCTGCACATTGGTAGTCTGTTGTGACAGTGGACTGCAACGATTGGGCCAGCGTTCTCCAAAAGGCGTCAAAGTGTGGACCAATGTTTGAAAATATATAAACGCACGTGTCTTGCATTCTAGCTTGTCCCGAAATCAATCCGCTAATTTTTCAGGTCTCTACCAATACATGGTAACTCACAGTGGCCACAAACTGCTGCTGCATGATAAACAAGTCAAGTATGTCATTTCAGTTGTTATTACTCACCCTGTACCCCACTCCCGGCTCCTCGGTTTTGTGTTCCCTGACTCCACATACTGCAGCCGACTTCTGAATCTGATATTTCCTGGCCAAATGTCTCACTTTAGAACAATTACGACACTTATATTGTGAGTAAGGGCATGTTACGGCCATGTGTCCCTTACTCTGTCACAACGATAACATTCCCTTTGACAAAAACATCTTTGTGAGGTCCCCACTCCTGGAGGCTGTTTCTTTTGTATCCATACTTTACACACTTCCTCTGATACCAACTGAGGAACCTGGAACAGTTTCTGTTGTTTTTCTGCTGGCTCCAACGTTGTTACCAATGCATATGCCTGCCTCAATGTATACTCCGCTTCAATGACTTTTTGCTGAATGTGATGACTGCGTAGACCACTAATCAAATGATCTTACAATACCTCTAGCAAAAATGTGCCAAAATTGCATGTTTGGGTCAAATGTTTAATGGCGACTGAAAACTCTGCAATAGACTTTTTTTTTTTTGTGCCCGCCCATGAAATTCAAATTGTTCCACAATCATTGGTGTCTTTGGACTGTAATGCGTTTTCAGGACTACTTCTAACTTCGCGAACAGGAAACACCAAATCGCACAACACACCAAACGTATGTTTTCCGATAACCGACAACAACACTGAGACCTGCTTTGTCTCGGATACCGAATTTGCATTAAAATTATGTCATAACCGCTTCAAATATGACACAATATTATCTAAACTTTCTTTCAACTTGTGCATCCTTCCAAAGGACGCCATTTCAACTCCAAACACACACACACTTTATTTTAAAAACCTTTTCGCCAATGTTATGTACCATACCCGAATGCCATTATGTCAACACTCATGGCCGCCAACCTTGGCACCACAAATACTGAATACTACACATGTAATGTAGTACTTTAACCAAAACATATTTATTTGTCAAATTTATATCTATATCTTATGGCGTACCTGATGTGAAGAGGAAAACAAAGCAAATAGTTTTGTGACCATTATACTGCATGTATCAAAAACAACCGCACCTTAATATAACAAAATTAACACAATAATTCAAATTGCTTCAAATATATCACAAATACCTTTTCTGAAGGAATGTCCTACTTCTTTACTTGACCGCCAAATGTAGCATACCCTACTTCTTTGCTTAACCAACAAATGTAGCACATTAACAGTCTCCATGTGGAAATGCAGTTCACTGAATGAATGTCCGCTTTCTTGTCTCATTTCTTGATATGAAGTCATCTGCTACATCATTCAAATCTAATGCCACAGCAGCCTCCTTGTGAATATGTAGAAGGCTCGCAGAATTTTACCTAAGCTGTCCCATTGTTGAACGCAAGTACGTCTCAAGTTGTTTAAGACCAGAGAATGACAGACCAGAGAAAGACCTTTCTGCTGTAGCTGTTGACACAGGAAATGTCATCACAATTTTAAAAAAAAATTGAAGAGTTCTGAGAGCTAAACCTTAAGAAGACTCTTGCTTGAAGTGATTGATAATATCTTCTATGTTATCAACAGCTTTCCCTTCATTCTGCAGAAAATCATGAAACATCCCTCTGTGAAGCAAAAGATGATCAGGGTCGACATAATCTTTGTACAATTTCACAATTTCTTCTTTGTTTGCATCACTCCCAAGCAAAAACTGCTCCCTTCCAGAAAAAATTTGTTGGATGCTGTTTTAAAACGGGAAATGAAACTATTTACAACCCTTTCTATGATTTCTAAGAATAAACACCTGTACGTTTGCTTCATTGAATAAAACTACTCAGCTGAGTTATCTTGAGAATTGTCATATCGTTTGAGAATCTTTTTCCTCCTGGGTAAAGTAGGTAAATGAACTTCTGCAGTTTTTTTCTCTTATTTTGGACTAGATATCTAGGAAACTTCTAAGAAATTGGATGCTTGCTTTCAGGGTCATAATCAATCTACGAGCCTCTTCTAAGGGAAGCAATTTCTTTTGCAGAGCACAATTTGCAGTGTCTACCTGATGGAATAGTTTGACAAGAACAGTAAGAGTAAAGAAAAAATCAAATAAATACGTTAGTATTAAAAATGAGGTAGCTTTAGATACCGTTCCGGTTGGATAACTATCTGAAATGGATGTAAAATATTCCACCAAAGCTTTATAATTAGAACGGACAGATGAAAGTGACTTATATCTTACTGTCCATCTTGTTGAACGTAGTGGTCGGAGGTGAGGTGATTCATCACATTTTATAGACTGGAAAAATGCTAGTCTCTTAGGGAAGTCTCGCACATAGCCGACTATATCTTTGACCATGTCAAGTGCATCTCTGCCCCTGGGGATTGACGATATTGTATCTTATACCACCAATTTTAATGAATGTGCTAAGCAATGTACATATAAAACTCTTTTACCATGTTTAATATTTTTGCTTGCACCCTTTTATACACACCAGACATATTGGCAGCACCAGCAAAGCATTGACCTCTACAATTTGTGTTGGGCAAACCAAAGCGAGTAAGTATGTCATATATAATATTAAATAAGGCAGAAGAAGTTGTATTTTCTGTTTCATAAAAGCCAAAAAACAGCTCCTCTATCTCTAAATGATCTCTGACATATCTAAAGTAAAATGTTCTTTCCTACTGACATCAGCCGTTTCATCACATATTACTGCAAAATATAAAAAATGTTTAACCTCTGCGATTAGCTTTCGAAGAACTGTGTGTGACGTATCATATCAACCATTTCGTTTTCTATATCATTACTGCACCAAGTCTCTCTTTGTAGCCACCTATGTAGTTCAGCTGAGTCTTCACATCATACTCTAAGGAGGTTAGAATAGTTACTTACTTTCATTGTCAGTATGGCCTCTAATTGCAAGGCCTTGAGTACATAGATACAGCAGCGATGAAAATAATGTTTAAAAAAGTACAGTGGAACCGCGTTATTGCGAGTATGGCCTATAGCATTACGTCTGCCATTGCGATAGTTTTTAAATGCACCGTCCTTTGCCCTATCATTTGAAAGGTACTTAATTTTGTTTATAATGCAAGTCTGTTAGTGAAGCCTTTCACTATAGCAATACAAACATGTGTAAACTCGTATTTTTTAAATTTTTAAACACGTCACATTGCAAGTGGCGTCCACCCATTTGCCATGCCTGAGCCAGCCTTTGTTAGTCTGTTACATGGCGTCACTTGCGTCAGATGGAGGAGCATGGGAAGAGGTGCATGCGGGTGTTGTAGTGAGGGATAAGGAGGAGGGGTACGAAGGGGAGCGGTACAATCGGAAGTAGAGCTAAATAGTAGAAGACAAGAAAGATGGAGGTATGTTGGATATAGACTAAGAGGGGGCGGAGGGGACTGGTACGTACTGTTGAGTGTAGGAGGGGTGGCAAGATGCTATCCGCCTACCACTCCTATGTTGTGGAGATAGGAAGACTCTGTCGCTTGCCGCTTCTCCACATGCCAGGCGTGTAAGGGGAAAAGCATGATTACGTCTAACAGTTGCTAGACAATGTTACGTTGTTTATGATGGTTTGTGTATTTTTTGCATGTTACGTTGAGTGGATTTAAATTGTGAGCGTAGCTTTATGTGTTACGGTTTTTGTAAACCCTAGTTCTGTTTAAATTATAGAGTGTTCTAATAAGAGAAAAACACTTGACATTGTAACAAAGTTCCAAATCATATGCGAGGTTTTCAAATTTACGTGGCCTAAAAAACACCCTTTCAGTGTAGTTCATTGTATAAAAAATGCAACGATATTTGTGTGTTGAGTATTTCCCGCATCAGTGGGAACAGCAACACATTTATCGCAGTTAGTTCTTTCGATGAAGTTAAAATTGAATTTTATTTCCGTACAAACAAAATTTTCCACTGCATCATTAAAATACTCTCTCATAAGAAGAACCGTAAAACAATCATGTCTCACGAAAGACGTTAAACTAGAGTTCCCCACACCACCAATAAAATAAACAGAACCATAACTAGTATATTATGTGGTCATAACGAAAATAAAACAAATTCGAAATGGTAACCAGCTATAGTAGCCTACATACTGTTTTGTGAATTATACTGTTGAGTTGAGCAGAAATATCAATAGGGCATGTATGCAATTGTGAAGTACAATCTATGAGATACGATAAAGTAGTGGAAAAATAAAGGTAATTTAAATTTTGTGCCTAAGTAAGTAAACAAATTTTAAACATATCTCGGTAATTCACACTTATATATAGTAAAACAAGTTAAAATTATAAGTTTTTCATTTGTTGTAAATGACTGTTTCGAATATCAAAATTTTTCATTTCCTTCAAAATATTATTCTTGATTGTACAAATATTTTTCTAATCTACCATAAAGCTACATTTGTTTACGTTTGAACAGATGCTTGTGTTGTCTATGGATTGGAACAGAACGGGAAAGTAACTTCTATTCATGGTTCCAGCCCTTCCCATACAAAAATGTACAGTGTCTACACATGGGACTGGAGGAAGTGTATTATTGATCTGCTGTTTGCTTTGTGAGCATAAGAGAAAGAAGTGTGGTGTGGTGCTCTAAGAGAGGAGTGCCGAGGGATGGGAGGAGAAAGGAAGCGGTCAGAGGGGCTTGAGATAGGGGAGAAGGGGAAGTGGGTAGAGGGGCGAGAGACAGGAGGAGAAAGAGAATCGGGTAGAGGGGCGAGAAATAGGAGTAGAATCTGAATGGGTGGAGAGGGAAGTAGGGAGGGACGTTCTGTGATCTCCAGACTTTGTGTGTGTGAGACAGAGAGAGAGAGAGAGAATGAGTGAAGTAGCACGCTGATTGGTAGGCAACTAACTCCCTCGCCCCTCTTCCACAAACTTGGAGGAGAGGGAGAAGAATAGAGGAGGAAGCAAGGTCAGGCCTGCCAGTCATTACTTAATGCCGCTGTCAGACGTCTTGATTTCTTTTGTATTAACTTGTCGCTACACACGCATAGTTTACGGCATTCGTTAAACACAGGATCTACAAGGGCAAATACCATAACAAAAAAATTATGGGGCACTGTAAATTTGGTTATAACGATAACTTGCTATAGCGATAGTTTATTTTGCCATTGTCGACTATCGTTATAATGCGATTCCACTGTATGATTTACAATTTGCTGCTGTTTTTCGTCCGACATCTGTGTACAAACATTGACTCCACCTTGTAAATATTTACATTTAAGAACTGTTTCCCTATGACAGGCTGAAAAAGTTTATCCACTTTTAAGTTTTTCAGTGACCTTACAAGTACAGAAGCAAGTAATAATGAAAGTCACCTCTCTTTAGGTCAAAAACTAGAAACTGTTTTCCTAAAATGTTTTCTTGCATACAGAACAAAGGATAACATATTACCTGGTCATAAGCAATCCATGGATAGGTTTTACTCCAGTCTCAGTTGAAACATATTTTCGGTTTTTTTTACTACAGCTCCTGATATATCCTCCGTGACAGAATGAGAAACACACAGGAAAATTAATAATTATAACAAAAACAATCCTGCAACTACACCTGGCACCATTGTCTTTAAACAATTGTCCTTATAATTTATTATAGCACAGCTAATAAATATTTGCACTGTCTACTTCACATAATCCTCACTGCTGTAGTACGACACTAGAAAACCACAGCATCTTACATCAAATAGAAATACACTGCACTTATGCACTTTACTCTATGTCATTGGCTTTGTCGCCGAGAGGTGAAAAACTGCACCATATCTGTTTTTTTCTTATCTCTATGACACTAATAATCAAATACCTAGAAGGAAATGCATATCACTAATAATTCAAAGCAGCCGGTTTTGCTTGCTTTGCGCTGTTTTAAAAAAACCAAAACAGTGGTGGTGGGATATACGTCTATGAATAACTACAAATCTCTGTGATATGGAAATATTCTTTGAGGTTACATGTCATGATGAACATCCACGATAAGTGAATTTCATATTCTGTTGGCAAGATTCGATCCTATTGTCAAAGGCAGAGATAAAAATGTGAAATCGCCACGTTTTCAATTTTTTTCACTTTTCGCCGCTCTACATCCCAAGGATTCAAATTCCGCTATGGTTGGCAACTTTTGATTGTGCTGCTCGCGAACATATTATACTAGTAACACTTCAGTTGCCTGGATCAATAGATTGTCCACTTGCAATTATAAAGAGAAAGATTCCCTAAACTATTTAAAATTGAATTTATTATAAGACAAGGAAATAGTAGTCTTTTACAACATCCGTCTACAAGTTATTGAATATGAGTATCATTAAGAGACATGAGAATTTTGGAGGGGCAAAATGGCTCTCTGCCTCTCCTGGATAAATTTTGGGTGGGCAAAAAGTTGCCTTGCCCCCTGAAGATGATGCCACTGCCCCTCAGCATACTTTTCGATGAAAACAATTGGCTTTTACTTATGATTCAAAGCATTTAAATGATAAACAGTTTGATAGTTTCTGTCTGTACTTCCTGTTTTGAAACATTTGTTTCATTGCTTGGAACATCAACAGTTAATTGCATCTGATCATTTGCAGTGCTAACATTTTGGTAAATAAGTGTAGCTGAGTGTGCTTTGTCTTTACATTTACCAGCCACAGCGGACTCTTGATGTACCGATAAACCGTATCCACCATTAATTTTCAGTGGTCCTGGAAAAATTCAGATATAAATAATGTTAAAATGACAAGCTTTTATCGTTTCTTGGATATTGCATTGATCAAAATATCTTTTGGCACCTTCACTTAAGATTTCCTACAACAATGATTTTTAAGCTGGTTGTGTATGCAAATATCTAATAACCGGGCATGAAATATTTTAAAATGTGCCTCCAGTTCAGCTGACGGTGTTGGCGATTCTGTGAGTTTGGCCTGTTTCCTCCCCTTACACGCCCATCGAGAGGAAGCTCTTAACTTGCAACTAGCATGGCGTCCTTGCTCCTCTCTCTCTTCTCTTTCTGTCTCTATCTCAGCCTCGCACCTTTCTTCCACTTCTTACATGCTGGCAAGAGGGGAAGGTGTTATATTAGCAAAAAAAAGTAGCATCCTTTCTCTCTCGGCAGTGCGCATTTGCTTCCTCCCCTTGCACGCCTGTTGAGAGGGTAATTGGTATAGCATTCAATAAAACTAATCTTGTGATCTCAGTTCAACGATGCACGATCATCCTGTCAAAAGCCCTACACCACAGAGCTGTTAAGTGCTTCACTGAGTCTGACCTCTAATAAGGTCACAGCAGTCAGGACTATGTGATGGTAATCTGGTTGTAGAAATTCTATCAAAATTATCTGTTACATCACTAGTATTTCAAAGTAAATGGTTTTGCCTGAAAATGTTAGGCAATATATTTCAACGAATAATTGTATGTTGTATATGTTTTCTTTTTTGTTTAAAGTTTGTTTTCCCCCCATAAAGTTGGTGTTTAATCATATCTGGCATAAAATCAACATGATTTTTGAACTAAATATTAATTTAACTCAATAGGCAGCATCTTCCCAATACATTTTTATGCCAGTTTGTCACCAAAAATTGTTTGCACATCAAGCGACTTATATTAGCAGGCATATAAAGTTCTTTTTCAGTAGCTTCTTGCTGGCAGATCGGAGGTTTTATATAAATCTTTTTTCAATAGACACACATCTTCTGAATAAACTGATATCCTGGAAGGGCCTATTTGACACCTAGTGTAATTCGCAACAGGCATAAGTGTACGGGAAAATCATAGGACGTGATTTTGAATGATTAATTATTAAAAACCATAAAGAAATTAATTTCAATCGCCTTATTTATTCTTTTCTGTCTCAAAATCACACTTTTTTTAAGTGAAATAATATTAATTACTTTAACTACATGCCACATAAGCACGGCATCACCAAAGTTAGTGTAGATTGATCTAGCTATGCGGCCTGGATTGCGTAAGCTTCAGCTGTTCTCAGTGATATTCAGCACAGCTTGTTTTCACCCCTTACATGGTTGGCTGGGAGGGAGCTAGTTACCTAGAAACCAGTGAGGGATCCTTACACCCTCCCTCTGTTTACTGATCAGTTTGGACAAGAAGGGGTAAATTGTTTCACNAGAAACCAGTGAGGGATCCTTACACCCTCCCTCTGTTTACTGATCAGTTTGGACAAGAAGGGGTAAATTGTTTCACCCCTCCCTCCACTGTGACTTCCCCTTCTCCGGCTCGCCCACTGTGACTTCCCCTTCTCCGGCTCGCCCACTGTGACTTCCCCTTNGAAACCAGTGAGGGATCCTTACACCCTCCCTCTGTTTACTGATCAGTTTGGACAAGAAGGGGTAAATTGTTTCACACCTCCCTTCACTGTGACTTCCCCTTCTCCGGCTCGCCCACTGTGAATTCACTGCCCGGTCGATAACCTCTCAGTGTATTCTCAACTCATGTGTCATTATTTTCTTTTTCAGAGGTTTTGAAGGTAATGGGATGGCTTGCATTCGGTGTCTGATTACAATCAATTTGATACAGTATTTTGTGATTTATACACTGAGGCGACAAATGTCATGGGATACCTTCTAATATTGTGTAGGACCTCCTTTTGCCCGGCGAAGTGCAGCAACTCGACGTGGCATGGACTCAACAAGTCGCTGGAAGTCCCCAGCAGAAATATTGAGCCATGCTGCCTCTATAGACGTCCATAATTGCGAAAGTGTTACCGTTGCAGGAGTTTGTGCACAAACTGTCTTCTCTATTATGTCCCATAAATATTTGATGGGATTCATGTCGGGCGATCTTGGTGGCCAAATCATTTGCTGGAATTGTCCAGAATGTTCTTCAAACCAATTGCAAACAGTTGAGGCCCGGTGACATGGCGCATTGTCATCCATAAAAATGCCATAGTTGTTTGGGTACATGAAGTCCATGAATGACTGCAAGTGGTCTCTAAGTAGCTGAACATATCCTTTTCAGTCAATGATCGGTTCAGTTGGACCAGAGGACCCAGTACATTCCATGTAAAAACAGCCCACACCATTATGGAGCCACCACCAGCTTACACAGTTCCTTGTTGACAACTTTGGGTCCATGGATTCGTGGGGTCTGCGCCACACTCGAACCCTACCATCAGCTCTTACCAACTGAAATCGGGACTCATCTGACCAAGCCACGGTTTTCCAGTAGTCTAGGGTCCAACCGATATGGTCACGAGCCCAGGAGAGGCACTGCAGGCGATGTCGTGCTGTTAGTAAAGGCACTCGAGTCGGTCTTCTATTGGCATAGCCCAGTACAGCCAAAGTTCACCGCACTGTCCTAACGGACACGTCCGTCGTATGTCCCACATTGATTCATGTGGTTATTTCACGCAGTGTTGCTTATCTGTTAACACTGACCATTCTACGCACACGTTGTTGGTCTCGGTCATTAAGTGCAGGCGGTCGGCTACTGCGTTGTCCATGGTGGGAGATTATGCCTGAAATTAGGTATTCTCGGCACACTCTTGACACTGTGGATCTCGGAATGTTGAATTCCCTAACCATTTCTGAAATGGAATGTCCTATGCGTCTAGCTACAACCACCATTCCGCGTTCAAAGTATGTTAATTCCCGTCGTGCGGCCATAATCACGTCAGAAACCTTTTCAAATGAATCACTTGACTACAAATGAAAGCCCAACCAATGCACTGCCCATTTATACATTTTGTACGCGATACTACTGCCATCTGTATATTTGCATATTGCTATCGCATGACTTTTGTCACCTCTGTGTATAAGCAAGTTGAGATGAAATGTTTTTTAATGTATTATTTACAGTAATACTATTTCAGTAATGCTTTTTTAAATAATTCACAATATTAATGTATTAGCTAGACTTTATTCACAGATAAATTACTGCTCTCATTATACTCAGCATGAAGATTGATAAGGTTAGAAGTTGTATTTTATTGATGTACATGTCAGACCCTCATCTACTGAAAATCTGGATGTTTGAAAATTTTTTGACAGTCCCCTGAAAAATGGTAGGTAGAGAGTCCACTGTATCGTGATGTATGTTTGCATCCTGGATTCAACAATTATTGGTTTCCCCCAGTTTTGTTTACACGCAAGCATATAGCAATGCATGTCAGCAGTCCTCCAAGATGGCAAAATGGGGAGAAGAGTATGGAATGCCCTCCTCTCTGTGAGCAGACCTACACAGTACTTTTGCTATACAGGTTGTCAGATAATTTGCATATACGGACTGCACTACACTAATCTGTGATCAAAACTAAGTAGAAAATATTCCTTGGTAAAAATGCTTAAAGCCCTTGGTTTATGGGGAAAACGACATTGAAGTAGATAAAATGATAAAAAATAGATAAAAGTAGAAGTTAATTGAAATATTTTGTTTACATTTCAACATACATATTTATCTGTTCTATGTGAATTCCAGAAATTTTAACATAAATAAAAAAATGAAAATCCACATGGGGTTCCCACCTGAGGCAAGGTCGTGTATGGATGAGAGGGGGCGGCTGCCCTACCCAAGAGGCAGACCTGTCACTCCAGCCAGCCCGAAGAATGAATGAGGTGTGACAAGTTGGGGGTGGAGATGCTGAAAAATGAACACGGGGGAGGGAACAGGAGAGCCTAGAGGAAAAAAATGGCAAAATGGGAGAGCCTAGAGAAAATCTCCAAACCACAGCAATGGCCACCACATAAGAACATCCTCCCATTAAAAATTTCCCACCTGCTGGGGCCTGGGATCAAACTGGGGACTTCAGAGATTGGAGGCCAATGACTAACCAACTGAGCCAACTGTGGGCCCAAAATTTTAATATAAATGCAATAAGTAAGTATTTGTGCTCTTCTCATGAAAAGTGTGTGGTGAGAATAATACCATGTTGCAGACATTTTAGCTATACTCACCCTGATTTTACCCTTTCCTGTATTTTACACCTTACTTTTTTTGCTCTAATATAATTCGAATGCAGTGAAAATTTCCCTTTTTTTACATTTTTCTGCATTTCACAACATTTTTTTTTGTTACTTGGGAAACATAGAAATGAGATTCATGATATCAGTTTTCTGGGTTTGGGGCCAGCACCCTGTAGGAGCTACCAAAACCAAATCCTTAGCATCCCATGCCTATAGCTGCCAAAAATATGTAATGAACCAATACACAGACTATATGGATAGCCAACCAGCGGGACACATCCTTCAACAGAAAGAGCGAGACCCCTTCACTAGTCCTGCCATGTACTGCCATGCAACAGAACATACAATGGTGTGGTCACTCTTAAATGCATGAGTCTCCTCTTCCTCAACTCTAAGCAACATTTCATTTCATCACACTTATCCTTTATACGTAATTGTCTTTTGCTCTATTATTCTACCATTTGACAACAATTCATTAGAAATGAGACAAATTTGGTATCTGGTTACCAGTATTTGTCTTAGAATGTATCAGGCCAACCCAGAAAACTGATATCATGAATCTCATTTCTATGTTTCCCAAGTAACAAAAAAAAAATGTTGTGAAATGCAGAAAAGTGTAAAAAAAGGGAAATTTTCACTGCATTCGCATTATATTAGAGCAAAAAAAGTAAGGTGTAAAATACAGGAAAGGGTANGTATTCTCGGTACACTCTTGACACTGTGGATCTCGGAATGTTGAATTCCCTAACCATTTCTGAAATGGAATGTCCTATGCATCTAGCTCCAACCACCATTCCGCGTTCAAAGTCTGTTAATTCCCGTCGTGCGGCCATAATCACGTCAGAAACCTTTTCAAATGAATCACTTGACTACAAATGAAAGCCCAACCAATGCACTGCCCATTTATACATTTTGTACGCGATACTACTGCCATCTGTATATTTGCATATTGCTATCGCATGACTTTTGTCACCTCTGTGTATNTCTGTTAATTCCCGTCGTGCGGCCATAATCACGTCAGAAACCTTTTCAAATGAATCACTTGACTACAAATGAAAGCCCAACCAATGCACTGCCCATTTATACATTTTGTACGCGATACTACTGCCATCTGTATATTTGCATATTGCTATCGCATGACTTTTGTCACCTCTGTGTATAAGCAAATTGAGATGAAATGTTTTTTAATGTATTATTTACAGTAATACTATTTCAGTAATGCTTTTTTAAATAATTCACAATATTAATGTATTAGCTAGACTTTATTCATAGATAAATTACTGCTCTCATTATACTCAGCATGAAGATTGATAAGGTTAGAAGTTGTATTTTATTGATGTACATGTCAGACCCTCATCTACTGAAAATCTGGATGTTTGAAAATTTTTTGACAGTCCCCTGAAAAATGGTAGGTAGAGAGTCCACTGTATCGTGATGCATGTTTGCATCCTGGATTCAACAATTATTGGTTTCTCCCATTTTTGTTTACACGCAAGCATATAGCAATGCATGTCAGCAGTCCTCCAAGATGGCAAAATGGGGAGAAGAGTATGGAACCTCCTCTCTGTGAGCAGACCTACACAGTAGTTTTGCTATACAGGTTGTCAGATAATTTGCATATACGGACTGCACTACACTAATCTGTGATCAAAACTAAGTAGAAAATATTCCTTGGTAAAAATGCTTAAGGCCCTTGGTTTATGGGGAAAACGACATTGAAGTAGATAAAATGATAAAAAATAGATAAAAGTAGAAGGTAATTGAAATATTTTGTTTACATTTCAACATGCATATTTATCTGTTCTATGTGAATTCCAGAAATTGTAACATAAATAAAAAAATGAAAATCCACATGGGGTTCCCAGCTGAGGCAAGGTCGTGTATGGATGAGAGGGGGCGGCTGCCCTACCCAAGAGGCAGACCTGTCACTCCAGCCAGCCTGAAGAATGAATGAGGTGTGACAAGTTGGGGGTGGAGATGCTGAAAAATGAATACGGGGGAGGGAACAGGAGAGCCTAGAGAAAAAAATGGCAAAATGGGAGAGCCTAGAGAAAATCTCCACACCACAGCAATGGCCACCACATAAGAACATCCTCCTATTAAAAATTTCCCACCTGCTGGGGCCTGGGATCAAACTGGGGACTTCAGAGATTGGAGGCCAATGACTAACCAACTGAGCCAACTGTGGGCCCAAAATTTTAATATAAATGCAATAAGTAAGTTTTTGTGCTCTTCTCATGAAAAGTGTGTGGTGAGAATAATACCATGTTGCAGACATTTTAGCTATACTCACCCTGATTTTACCCTTTCCTGTATTTTACACCTTACTTTTTTTGCTCTAATATAATGCGAATGCAGTGAAAATTTCCCTTTTTTTTTTACATTTTTCTGCATTTCACAACATTTTTTTTGTTACTTGGGAAACATAGAAATGAGATTCATGATATCAGTTTTCTGGGTTGGCCTGATACATTCTAAGACAAATACTGGTAACCAGACACCAAATTTGTCTAATTTCTAATGAATTGTTGTCAAATGGTAGAATAATAGAGCAAAAGACAATTACGTATAAAGGATAAGTGTGATGAAATGAAATGTTGCTTAGAGTTGAGGAAGAGGAGACTCATGCATTTAAGAATGACCACACCACTTGTATGTTCTGTTGCATGGCAGCACATGGCAGGACTAGTGAAGGGGTCTCGCTCTTTCTGTTGAAGGATGTGTCCCGCTGGTTGCCTATCCATTTAGTCTGTGTATTGGTTCATTACATATTTTTGGCAGCTATAGGCATGGGATGCTAAGGATTTGGTTTCGGTAGTCTCCTACAGGGTGCTGGCCCCAAACTGTTGCTTGACAGCTGGAGTAGGTTAGTAAAATATGAGGGCTGGAGTAGTGTCT
>NQII01002168.1:295330-306301 GCA_002778355.1 Clitarchus hookeri
GGGAAATTTTCACTGCATTCGCATTATATTAGAGCAAAAAAAGTAAGGTGTAAAATACAGGAAAGGGTAAAATCAGGGTGAGTATAGCTAAAATGTCTGCAACATGGTATTATTCTCACCACACACTTTTCATGAGAAGAGCACAAAAACTTACTTATTGCATTTATATTAAAATTTTGGGCCCACAGTTGGCTCAGTTGGTTAGTCATTGGCCTCCAATCTCTGAAGTCCCCAGTTTGATCCCAGGCCCCAGCAGGTGGGAAATTTTTAATGGGAGGATGTTCTTATGTGGTGGCCATTGCTGTGGTTTGGAGATTTTCTCTAGGCTCTCCCATTTTGCCATTTTTTTCCTCTAGGCTCTCCTGTTCCCTCCCCCGTGTTCATTTTTCAGCATCTCCACCCCCAACTTGTCACACCTCATTCATTCTTCGGGCTGGCTGGAGTGACAGGTCTGCCTCTTGGGTAGGGCAGCCGCCCCTCTCATCCATACACGACCTTGCCTCAGGTGGGAACCCCATGTGGATTTTCATTTTTTTATTTATGTTAAAATTTCTGGAATTCACATAGAACAGATAAATATGCATGTTGAAATGTAAACAAAATATTTCAATAACTTGCTTTAACTAATGTATACAAACTGAGTGAGGCAGCAGACTTTAAACACACTGACTCACATTCAAGAGAACATGAGTTTGATTCTTCATCCAGCCATCCTGATTTCAGATCCCCATTGTGTTCAAAAATCATTCCAGGCAAATTCTGAGATGGTTCCTTATAATACAGTCATCGGCTCTTTCTTTCCCAATCCTGATTAAAGCTTTGGTTTCATCTCTAATCTCATTTCCAACAAAACATATACCACAACCAACCAGTCANTCCCAATCCTGATTAAAGCTTTGGTTTCATCTCTAATCTCATTTCCAACAAAACATATACCACAACCAACCAGTCGTCCATTGTATACCTAATATATAAAATTATACAGTGTACAGTATCAATTTTTTACTTGAGTCCTGCTATTAGCTCATACCATAATTAACTAATACGTACTAAGTAAGTAATCCAAAGTAAGTGTCTTGTCTTTCCTCAGGTTTTACGGCCTGAAGATGGTTCGATGGTGCGTTTTATTGGCATAGAAGAAGCAAGTGGAAAGGATGGGAAGTACCGAATGACTGAGTTCAATCAACCCTCTGGTGTTGCTGTATCTGGAGACATGGTGGTTGTGGCTGATTTTGGGAACTCCAAGGTCAAGGTACTATAGTAAATATGTTTACAAGCTTTGAAAATTTTTAAACTGCAAAAACGGTTTATGGACACCACATAGATACGACAGAAAATTACTTGCATCCTTCTTTTCAGTGAAAAGTTCGGAATATTCTGTTGTAGGTTCTTGCTAAAATAGCACTTAAAAAACGTTGCAGGTTTGTATGCAAGCATCTTTTTTTTATTAGGCTACTCTATAAATTATATTTATTTTAAGAAGAAAATTGGTACATTACTGTCTTCAAATAATTTTTAACCTTATAGGTTAAAATAATTGTACTTAAAAAAAATTCATTAGGTTAGAGAAGATGAGTGCAGTATATCGTCATCATCATCATCATCATCATCATCAAGAAGAGGTACTAGCCATCAGCTAGGTTTCTTTGCAGCAAGGGCGATAGGCTTCCCATTACTTCTACACTCTCACTCTACTCCATTCTTCATCTATCTTCTTTATGTACTCCTCCACTTCGTTCACCCATCCATCCCTAGGACTTCCCCGCTGTCTTTTGTCCCACAGACACATTTCATGTATCCTCTGCTGTATCCTCTCTTCTTCTGTTGTATTTACATGTCCATACCATTGTTTAAAAGAGTTGAAGTGAAACGTTTTTTGAATGAATTATTTTCAGTAATAATAATACAGTAAGAGTTTATTTCAAAATTCCCATTTTATTGTGTTTATTAACTAAACTTTATTCACAAGTATTATTAAAATTATACTCAATATGAAGTTTAATAAGGTTAGAAGTTTTATTTTATTGATGTGCATGTCAAGCCCTCATCTAGTGAAATTCTGGATGAATGGAAATTTTTTGACAGTTCCCTGAAAAATGGCAGATCGGGAGTTAACTGTATTAAGAGTAAAATAGTAGCTGTAAAAACACTTGTTAACTTTGATTCATGATGTCCCATGGTTATTCAAACTGATGCTTCTAAATTGAGCCTTCAAACTGAGGCTGCTGCCTCATGCAGAATGATAAGCCAATCGCTTATGCTTCACATTGTCTAACATTTAGTGAAGACAATTATTCACAGGTCAAAAAAGAGATGCTGGCAATACAGTGGTCATTAAAGGAGTTTCACAACTTAGTGTATAGATACGTACTCTGTTTACAGTTGCCAACTGATCATAAGCCTCGTGTGTCACCGATATGGAAAGAACTCCGTAGAATTGGGTCCACTAAGTTAAAAGAAATGCCTCTAAAATTGCACTATTAAGATATTACACTGAAGTATAGACCAGGGAAGGAAATATGTATGTCAGATATGTTTTGCAGGGTACATCTAACAGTCCTTGCCCTTCAGTGAGCAAGCCAGAGAGGAACTGATCACTGCAACTCAGGATGACCTAGTGCTGCAGGATATTAAGCAAGTGCTACTATAAACGATAGCCAAAACATACACATTGTTGTGTACTGTCATTGTGTATGTAACAGGATGTATATTTAGGTGGACATGGTTGACACGAGTGATTAATGTCATGCCGCACATCGTAAACATGATGTAATCGCACGGACACAAGATCAAGCATTGGTGTGGATCTGTAAACAGTAGTACCGGANGTAATCGCACGGACACAAGATCAAGCATTGGTGTGGATCGGTAAACAGTAGCGCCGAAGGATGGGACATAAAAGTGGCGACGAGGATGGAATCTGTGCCGGGTTGAATAAAATACATTAAGTATCCAGTCATCTGTGAACAGTCTTGACCTCCATTGGTACAAACTGCGAATTTGTCCCGGGCCAAGATACGTGGTGGTCTTACCGCGAACGTTTACAGTTCTATTTTATCGCTAATAAAATAGAAGATGATGTAGCGAAACAGGCAGTTTTTTTTTACTCTGTGCGGGGTATTGTTGTACAGTATTGTTACACCATTAACATTTTGAGCCAAGACCAAGTGAAATAGTGGAAACGTACAAGTTTTTAAAATGGGATCAACAGGAAGGTGGAACAGTTGCGGTCTATATGGTAAAACTGCGTCGACTGTCGACTCACTGTAATTTTACTAACCTAGAACGAATGTTGCGTGATAGGTTAGTATGCGGGGTACGTGACATAACTGTTCAACATGTGCTACTGGTGAAAGGAAAATTAACCTACAAGGAAGCAGTCGACATTGCGATGGCTGCAGAAGCAATGGGAAGAAACCTGCTGGATTTACGGGGAGCTGCAGTCGTGGAACACAAGGACAAGCAACTTAACCTACAGACCTAAAGCCAGGGAAAATGGCCAGAGCCTCTGGCAAGGTGTCAAGAGGAACCGGCAAGACACGCATGCTGGCAATGCAATGGGGATCATCCACCGGCGACATGTAGACATGTGTCGACCACATGTCGCCACTGCAACAAGAGAGGCCGCCTAGAGAGGACGTGCATCACCAAGAAGAAGCAGGAGAGCACTGGTTCTAGAGGGAAGCGACAAGAACCTGCCCAGGCAAGGCAAGGTAGGACTCATCTGTTAAGAGATCCTGAATTCGAATATGAAGATGAGGTAGGGCAAATATATGGGCTGCATAGTCTGCAAGCCATATGTGATTGACCTGTGGTTAGATAATAACCTGCACCAGTTAGAGGTGGACACAGGGGCCAGTTACACTGTGGTTAACTCGGGTACTTATAAGACTTTGTGGCCAGAACTGCCACCTTTAAAAGAGTGCAACATTTTTCTGCACACAAGGTCACAGGAATGATTGAAAATTGGGGGTTAGATAGTGGTGGAAGTTCGATCGAAAAATGGCTCAGTTGCTTCCCTGCCCTTGTTGGTGGCTTGTGGACAGGGGCCCAGCCTGCTTGGAAGGTACTGGTTTGAACCCCTCGGGACCTCAGTGGAGGGAATTTTCACAGTACAATCCCAGGTGAAGGTGAATGGGAATGGTTCTCTAGATATTGAAAAACATACTAGGGTCACTGATCTGTCCACAGTGTATCCACAGGTGTTTGATAACAGGGACCTAGGCCAGTATAAAGGACCCCAGGTAATTATTAATTTAAAGGAAGGAGCGAAACCAGTTTTCAGCAAGAACAGATTAGTACCATTTGCACTTCAAGAGAGGGTGGAGGCAGCCATTGACAAGTTTGTCGAACAAAGTGTCTACGATCCTGTTGCATATTCAGTTTTGGGCAACATCAATTGTGCCGGTTATGAAAGGAGATGGCTCAATTAGAATCTGTGAGGACTATTAAGGTACTCTGAACAACATTAGCCAAGTTGAATGTTACCTGCTTCAAACAATTAATGAAGCATTTGCTTATTTAGCGGGAGGGTAATATTTCACAAAGTTGGATCTGGAAGATGCTTGCTTACCTGCAAGTGGCTGTGGATGAGTCCACTGCAGAGTTATTAACAGTAAACACTACAAGGGCTTTTTAGAGTTCATCATCTTCAGTTTGGAGTAAGTGGGTGGGGGTCCAGCAGTTTACCAAGCGTTGTAGTATTGTTAAATGATGTTCTAGTGGCTGGCTCAAGTAGGGAGGAGCATTGGGCAAGAGTACGCAAGGTCATTGCCAATTGACAAAGCTGGACTTAGATTAAAGAAGACCAAATGTGTTTTTCCAGCCATAAAAGTGTAATATTTAGGGTATCTGATTGACGCGGGAGGCATCCATCCAACACAGGAGAAGGTCGAGGCAATACACAAAGCACCAAAGTCACAAAACAAATGTGATTTGCAAGCATTCCTTGGGCTTTTGAATTTCTATGAGAGGTTTTTGCCTGACATAGCAACAGTACTGGAACCTCTACATTGGTTGTTGGAAAACGAGGCCTTATGGACGTGGGACCAACAACTTCAAGTAACGTTTCAGAAATGAAAAGAACTCCTGCAGGCAAGCAGGGTGCTGGTCCATTATGATCCCAAAATAGTTTTGGTGATGACCTGTGATGCTTCGGAGTTTGGAGTCAGGGCTATCTAAGCTCACATCATTGATAATGGGGAAGAAAGGCCTGTAGCTTTTGCTTCATGGACTCTACATAAAGCTGACCGTAAATATGCCCAAATAGACAAGGAAGCTTTAGCAGTAATGTTCGGAATCAACAAATTTCATTAGACATAGGTCGGTTGACCGTTTACTGTGATCACTGATCATAAGCCCTTGTGGCAGTTGTTGGACGCACACCGGCCCACTCCTGATATCCTTTTCCCCAGGATGCTCCACTGGTGTTTGCAATTGGGCATGTATGATTTTCAGCTGATCTACAAGCCTGGCAACAAAATAGGACATGCGGATGCTCTAAGCAGACTGCCAGTACCAGTTCCCACCATGGAGGTGCCCACCGCAACAGAAGTACTAATGCTAGAGGAGAGGTCAGAAGCACGACTAAATGCACACATGGTGGCCCAGTTGACAGAGAAGGATAATGCACTGAGACAAATGAAGTATTTTGTACTGCATGGGTGGCCAGAAAAACTGCGTAATGAAGAGGTCCGACCCTATTGGAACAGATGTGTTGAATGGTCAATCGATCAGGATTGCCTTCTCTGAGGCACCAGGGTTGTTATTCCAGAGGTGATGTGGAATGAGATATTGATTCTGCTCCATGCCTTGCATGATGGCGTGGTATGTTCAAAAGCATTTGCTAGAAGTTACATATGGTGGCCAAAACTCAGTGACGACATTGAGAAGATGGTTCAGCACTGTGAGATCTGCCTCAGGGAGAGCCGGGCTCCACCAAGAACTCACATGATGTAGACCATGCCCCAAAATCCACGGTCCCGCCTACAAATGGATTTTGCGGGACCATTCATGGGGAAAATATTTTTAATAGTTATTGATGCCTACTCAAAGTGGCCGGAATTACGATTGGTGCCATCAATGTCAAGTGCGATGGTAGTATGTAAGCTGAGAGACATGTTTAGCATTCATGGATTGCCCAACATGGTTGTATCTGATAATGGGACAGCATTTGCATCCTGTGAGATGAAAAGATTTTTGGACCAGAATGGAATTGCCTGCATATATTCACCTTCATACCATCCTTCCAGCAATGGACAAGTGAAACGGACAGTGCAGATTGTGAAGGACAAGCTAAAAAAAACTGCAAGCTGGTGACTGGCACACAAAATTGCAGAGAATACTCTTTGCGCTACTTACCACACCAACAACTACACCCCAGAAATTCCCAGCTGAACTGTTGATGGGCAGAAAACTAAAAACAATTTTTGACAGGTTGAATTCCAGCACGCTGAGCACTTCCAGGATGGAGACGACCGACACAGACGACAAACTGGGAAGGCATTTCTTAGAAGGGGATCGCATACTTCTGTGTAACTATGGGTCATGTCCTAAGTGGATCCCTGGAGTGGTGATCACCAAGGAGGGGCCAGTAATGTGCAATGTTCAAACCACAGAGAGCAGACAGATTCAGCAGCGTCATGTTGACCAGTTGATCCGCTGCCCAGCCAATGAGGAAATGTCTTACGTACCTACCAAGGCTATGGATTTGAAACAACAAACTGAAGTGATGATTTTTCAGATTACTAATGAATGCATATTTCATGTAAAGTTTTTCAATTAATAAAACAACTATTTCTTCACACTTACCTGCTGGGTTATGCTTCATCTAGTCATTGAAGTGGTAAGAATTCTTTATTCACTGATTTGCATGTTTTGTCTCATTATTATTTTTCATACAAACTGTATGAAATTGTGTTTTGTGTTCTGCTATGCGAATAAAAGAGGAAATGTGTTTTACAGTTTTGTACTGTGAAAGATATTCTTCTTATACGTCACCATTGCCTCAGGGTAGACTTACCTGTGTTTTAGGTTAAATATTCTGGCATTTCTGAACTCAATTGCTTGTTTAAGCCAATTTCCTCACGCCGCAAAAATCAAAGGGATGCAGACTTGCGTGGCATCATTGTCCTCTTTGCTAGACGCCACGCTTATAGAGAAAGTAAGCAGCGTGTTAGGAATTTCATGCAATCATTACTCGTATGCCCGACAGACTTCACACATATTTTATACTATATTATATGGTTTTCTCTTTATCGCAAGAAAAGAAAAGAGAACATTATTTATGTAATTTTTATTTTCTCACACATACACAAGTGTAAAACTCTCTTAAGACTAAACCACTTCAAAGTATCAGAAATAAATAATAGTGGTGAAACCAGTGACGGATTTAACATAAATTATTCAAGTGTTCATAGAAACTTCAAACAAGCGACTCCACAGTCCAAGGTGAGAGCTGCGGCAATTTCAACAAAACCAAATGGGTGATGCTTTGTTTGTGGCAAACTGTATCATAGGGTCAACAATTGTAGGTTCAAGACCTAATTGCAGAAATGTGGGAAGAGAGGACATTTGCAGGCAGTCTGCAAAATGAGGNCAACAATTGTAGGTTCAAGACCTAATTGCAGAAATGTGGGAAGAGAGGACATTTGCAGGCAGTCTGCAAAATGAGGTCCGAAGGTAATGAAGGTGAAGAAATACATAACCTAGCAGCTGAACCAGGAAAGTACTACCAATGACATGTCGCAGTAGAAGAAAGTGCCGGACAAAACAAACAAAAATCGCAGGTTAGGAGTATGCAGGTTAACACAATGAACATTTACGTAATGTACAGAATGGTGCATTTACTTCTGTAGGAAGGCATGATGACTTTGAACATTTATTTAATGTGCAAGAGAGTATAGTGGGAACTGTTGAGATGGATGTTAGGATAGATGAATTTGAAATTGATGTGCAGGTCATAAGGTTTGAATTAGACAGTGGATTGAGTGTTTCAGCAATAAGTGAGGAAATGTATGTGCAAAAATTTAAGCAGAAGGAGTTGCTACCATCAGAGAAGAACTTCAAAAGTTTTACTGGAGATACTATGGAATGTGTTGGTATAATTGAATTGATTGTAAATGTTAATGGCAAAGGCAGAGAATTAATGTTGCATGTTATAAAAGACGGTGGACCCAAACCATTGTTTGGTAGAATGTGGATGAGGAATTTGGACTGACGATACACTGCATGACTTCTGAAAAAACCCTATTTAAATGTTTAACTGCTAAGTACCCTGAGGTGTTTACAGTTAAGTTAGGGTTGTATAACAAATGTGACATTACCTTAGAATTAAAGGAAGATGCTAAGCCAGTATACCATCAGCCATATTCAATATCCTTTGTTATTAAAGATAAGGTTGATAAGGAAATGATCATTTGGTGGACATGGGGGTGTTGAAATGGGTAGATCACCCAGAGTGGAGGACACCTGTTGTTCCAATTGTTAAGGATGATAAAACAATAAGAATTGCTGGGAACTTTAAAATCACTGTAAACCCATGTTTAAAAGTTGACAGGTATTCAGTGAGCAAGGTAGGAAATTTGTTAAGTACTTTGAATGGTGCAANGTAAACCCATGTTTAAAAGTTGACAGGTATTCAGTGAGCAAGGTAGGAAATTTGTTAAGTACTTTGAATGGTGCAAGAAATTTGTCAAGCTTGATTTGTCCAGAACCTACAAGCAAATCAAACTTATTGATGATAGTAAACACTTGCTGACTGTTTCAACACACAAGGGTATTTATGAATATCAGAAATTGGTATTTGGCGTGGTATAAGGAGCTACATGGTTCCAAATAGAAATGGAGAAAATGTTACAGGGCATGCAAGGTACCATTGTATTTATAGATGATATTTTAATAAGTGGGGAAACAACAGACATTGTTCTGGAAAGAACTAAACAAGTTTTAGACAGACTGCGAGAACTTGGCTTAATAGCACATTTGCACAAATGTAGATTTCTGACACCTCAGGTACAATTTCCAGGTTACAAAGTTGCTAAAGATGGTTTTCACATGGATCCAGGTAAGATTTAAGCCATTGTATATGCATCACAACCAGGGGATGTAGAACAGTTACAGGCCTTTCTAGAATCAGTGAATTATTTTTCAAAATTTGTACCCAACATGTCTGAAACGTTAAGGCCATTGTATAACCATCTAAGAAAGAACTTGAAATGGGCATGGTCAGATGCATGTGACAAGGCNCTGAAACGTTAAGGCCATTGTATAACCATCTAAGAAAGAACTTGAAATGGGCATGGTCAGATGCATGTGACAAGGCCTTTAACAAAATAAAAGAAATATTAACATCCGACACAGTGTTAACACAATATGATCCAGAATTGGAAATATTCCTAACATGTGATGCGAGTAGCTATGGTCTAGGGGCTCAGATTAGTCAAGTAGGTAAGGATGGAAAGGAAAGGACTCTAGCTTATGCTTCCAGGTCGTTGACCAAGGCGGAAGGGAATTACTCCCAGGTGGAGAAGGAAGCACTAGCAATTGTATTTGGGGTTAAGAAATATTACCAGTATTTGTATGAGAGACAGTTTGTATAAGTAACAGACAACAAATCGCTCATGACAATTTTGGTCCTAAAAAAGGAATTCCAGTAATAGTGGCTAGTAGACTCCAGCATTGGGCTTTATTGTTGTCAGGGTTTATGTACACAATAAGACTAGTACCGTCGAAACAAAATAGCGCAGATGGTTTATCTAGACTACAACTTAGTAAAGTGTCTCAGAGTCAGATAGAAGCGGATGATTCTTCGTATATAAAATACATTGAAAAGGAGGTGCCAGCTGTTACCATTCATGATGTTGCTAAGGAATCTAGGAATGATATAGCAATCAAACAAGTGATACAATTTGTTTTGAATGGTTGACCAGAAATAAACCTGCCTGAAGTTTTCAAACCCAATTATACTAAAAGGCATGAATTAACAGTGGAGAATAAGTGTCTAATGTGCGGTCATAGGTTGGTTATTCCAGTCAAACTGCATACTGTGTTTTTGGCAGACTTGCATGTGAGCCATATGGGAATGGTAAAGACAAAAAGCTTGGCACGGTCTTATTTTTGGTGGCCATCACTTGATCATTAAATTCAACAAACTATTAGAAACTGTAATGCATGTAGACAGTACCAAGCAAACCCTCCAATAGCAGAATTGAGTCCCTGGGCTTGGCCATCAGGACATAATGGACGGCTGCATGCTGATTTTTGTGGCCCAGTACATGGAAAAATGTTATTGGTAATAATGTATGGTAATTCAAAATGGATTGATATTTTCGAAATGGGTAAAATTACAGCAGCCAAGACAGTGGTGGCATTCAGGCAGTATTTTTGTACATGGAGATTGCCTACGTTACTTGTAACTGATAATGGGTCTAGCTTTATGTATGCGGAATTCCACGAATTCCTTAAAAATAATGGGATTAAGCACATCACAACAGCAGTGTACATGCCACAGCCAAATGCATAGAACAGTGTTAAAACATTTAAAGCTATTTTTAAGAAACAAATGTTGAATGGTAGAAGTTCAACAGGAGCCTTGCAGTCCTTTTTATTTATGTATCGGGTTACACCTCATGTTTCAACTGGTTCCTCTCCTGCTGAACTGCAGTTGAGGCGTAAGCTACGTACACAGTTTTTTATATATAATGTATTCACGGTAACTTCAAGATTTTCTGAAGCCCTGCTAAAGATCTACTTTCAGGGACCCGATTATGTATCATTCCGCAGTATGTAAACAAAACATTGCCATGTGACACCTGTCAAACGTTTTGTAAACAGTGCCATGTGGGAACTGTCAAATATTTTGTTAACAGTGTCCATGTGGGAACTACCAAAATTTATTTTTGAAGAGAAACAATGCCATGTAATCTTAACTGTCATATACTTTAATAAAATTCTCCAAATGTCTAAAAAATG
>NQII01002168.1:308629-327274 GCA_002778355.1 Clitarchus hookeri
CTACACAAAAAGATTTTGCAAAAAAAGGATACAGCAAACGGAATGTTGTGCTCCTGGAGCCAATTGATGATGGCATCCTTCCTCCAGCTACTGTTGGGGAACTTCTCCAGCTGAAATCGCTACACGATACAACAAATTAAAATGTATTACCCTTGAATNATTTACCCTTGAATTATGCCAACAGTATGTCTGTTGTATAGAATGTTTGAATTAAGCACAATTCTTTCCAAAACATAAACTTTTAAATAGTTGGTTCTTGGTAGTATTTATTGGATACCAAAAGTATGATTGGATACTTCTATAATGCGAACGTGATAAGAATGTCTATAACTACTGTGCTAGACATTCTTAAACTTTTTATCATATTACATGTAACTGTTTTCCTGATACCTGTGTTGACTAGCACAGAATCTAACATGTCACAAACAATATAAACATTTTATTTATTCAAAAACAAAAGGTTGGAGCTCACACCTGTCGATATGGTGCATTGTCCATAACGATGACCCTTGTATGTTTTTGGTATCAGTAACTGTAGTTGACCCAGAAACTGAATTATGGTCCTTTTTAAATTAAGCAAATTAGGTTGGCTATGTAGCACTGAAAGTGAAACATATGACACTGATAATTTACAATAACTAAAAGACAATGGCTGTAGAACAGTGGTGTTGGGGAAATGCATTAATACACAATTGTTTTCTTAAAAGATTATGACTGCGATTTCATCGATTACGATGTCCTCTCGTGTTTAGTGAAGTGATGCAGATATGTTTAATAGTAGGGGAAGTTCCAGTTATATTGACTGTAATCTATTTAGTGATTTATAACAATGGCAATTAATGCCGCAATGTAACTTCTAAATACAAAACAAGCAGTTTCTTCAGAATCTTAAAATGCACCATCTCTCCATAACCTATATAAAATTAATTGGCTATAACAAACTCACTATAGAGGCAATTTTCCGTACCATTGTCACTTGTCTTTATAATAAATTTCCACTGTATATATTGGGTTGTTTATGAAGAATCCCTTGCAGGGGTACACAAATTCCAACACAAAGTAGTTTTTATTTTTAATTACACATTGTAATACCACCTTTTGGTTAGGTGATTCATACACAATCCTAGGTTAGTGTAAAATCCAAAAATACTAGGTTAGTGTAAAACCCAACAACCCTAGGTTAGTTTAAAAATGTAAAATAGTGATTCACCCATCGTGGGGTTAGGTTCTGTTAGGTTAGGTGGGCACATGTTACGAAATTAGTCGGACGTTAATGCCCGTCGTATATTCGTGTTCTGCATCATTAGTGGAGTGGAAATATACCATTTTCCGTGAAATTATTGTTATTTTTTTTACAGAAAAGCCCCCTAAACTTAATAATTACCCAAATAAAACGTTAAAAAGACACGTAGACAACGTTCGACGATGTTATCAAGTTATTAACAAATTTTCTTTATGTTCTTGTAAACACATTTCGTAGGCCAACATAATTGACCTTAGCACACACAACTTGCAAACGCAATGGTTAATACTACATATATTTTAACATACCGTACCACTGTCGATCTGGAGAGTGTCAACATTTCTGCTGCTCTTTCCGCGACGTTGCAGGGTTTCATTTCCCCTCGCCTAATTAGGGAATACAACGATTCGGTGAGGTTAATGATGTCCTGTTGGCGTTGGTGACTTATCTTTTATTCACCTTGCTAGAACTCATGACTGCACACAAAAACTACCGCAACATATAACGTAAAATACAATAAATAAAATTTTAAGCAAACCTGAAATAAATTTAAAAAATATTAAACACGTGAGAACGCACTACGAGTAATCTCTTATACAGGTTTCAGAAACGAAAGGAATCAGTACAACGAGAAATAATAAAGAGCAGATATTGGTAATAAAAAACCAATAAATGAATTATTATAGGTTAAACAAGATAAACGCACATATTCTCTGGCACGTGTGTCAACCACACCTCGCCAACAACACATGGCACAAAGGTTTGTAAACAAATGGCCGCGCTACTTTCACCTTGAGCGTGATCATGTGACTATGCAAGAAACATTGAAATCTAAATGCGTTAGCATCACGTCATTAATAATTGGGATAATAAGATATTATAAGTCTTTTCGAAACCCATTTGTAAGCGATAAATTAACAATTATGTTAAAACTTTGGAACTATTTCCTCTCTTTGTGCTGGCAACCTAACGGCATAACTGNTCCGCTGTTCGTATTGTTATATGCTGTAGCTAACGGCTAGGGTGTTTTTTCAAAGGTTGATTTTCAAAAGTTTCTTCCAATCGTGAACCGACTCTCTCTCTCTCTATATATATATATGAGAGAGAGAGAGAAAAAACATTCATTGCTAAGTGAAAGTTCTTCAAGCTNCTCTCTCTCTCTCTATATATATATATGAGAGAGAGAGAGAAAAAACATTCATTGCTAAGTGAAAGTTCTTCAAGCTGTCAAAAAAATTAATTTGTTGTTGGCCAACAAATGTACATTAAGTATTATACGGCCAGGGGCGTAACATGGATTCCTGCAACAACTACAAAACGGTTGGGATATGTGATGTTCTTAGTGACAACCAATGACAGTAGGGTGTTGAAAAGACATGTAAATCAAATTGTTAATGCTCATGCCCAGCCACCCAATACTACAAAGCAAAACCTCACTGTCTGCCCTATGATTAGCAATAACAAAAATAAGGATAGGGATGCATATAGGAGTACTTTTATAGTAGGGAATAATAGCCATGGGAGTGAAGACACTGGCAATGTAAAATCAAGATTGGAGGAGGGTGATGAAGAAAGGATGCTCTTAAGTGTCATGAGGAAGAGGATTGAGACCGGGGCATTAAGTTTGACTGAAATTGAATAGGAGTTTAGAGTATTTGAAAATATGAAACCTCGAGATTTAGGTGTTGCCAAAAGGAGTGTAACAATTAGCAGGTCTGGCAGGAATTACAAACCTAGGAAGGTACTGGATTTGTAAACAAATGGTGAGTAATAGTGTTACATGTGAAGAGTTTAAGTTGCATTCTATATAGGTATTAAAAAGGTGCTGTAATTGTGAACTAAGTGTGAGATGTGCTACAGTAAGTACAAACTAGGTATTAAATTGAAGATGTGTAGTGACAAACTGTGGGTTTATTAACTAATGTAAATGGTAAAATAAATGAGGGGGAAGAGTGTGGTATATGTAACAGGTTGAGGTTGGTAGGAATGGGCAGAAGGAGTGAGAGAGAAGACAATGGAACCAACAGTGAGCAAGTTGTGTTGGTGGACTAAGCAAAACTATAGAAATTGTGTGTTTGTATAAGTTGTATAGCAAGAAGTAAATAAATATGTGAAATACAACAGTTTCGTCAACACCTAAGGCAGGGAAAGATAGTGTATGTTTGCAAGAAAGTAATTATAAACTTACAAAAAAGAAATGTACCAAATACATAAAATGTATTGAAGCATGTGTTCTTAGTTCTGTGCGTGTGTTGAAAATACAAGTGCCTTCACTCACATGAAAACTGGATAGGTACTGTACTTTCTTTTAACGTCATTATTTATGTCTATCACTATAAGTGGATTTAAAGTTTTGTAAGCACTTTGGAGAAAACATGTATTGGCCTCTGTCTACATATCATACTGCTCCACTAGATACTTCAACTCTCAGGATAGCTAGTTAGCTTTTTAAGTTACTGATTATCATCTTTTTGCAAACTGAAAATGGAATGAAAAGGCATAAAATGAACTCTTGACATGTTTTTTTTTTTTTTTTTTAACTGTCATGAGGCCTTAACAGTCAACAAGATAACAGGGCAACAGTCTGAACATGTTAAACTGGTGGCAGCAGCAGAGAAATATTCTTGCGTTAAGATATTAAAAAGGGGGAGGTTAGCTGCCACCACTGTAATTTTGGCAATTAGCTGTTACTGAAACCCATTCTGCATAGGTGATGATTGCAGAATAATTCATGCTCAAGGCAGGGTGAAGATCTGCCAGATGCTCTTCGGAGGGAATGGGGTTTCGAAAGTGCACAGCCCGGGATGGGTCAGTCACATATGACTCGGCTACAGGAAAGGTGAATTATTAAATTTAGTAACTCATGCTATGACAACGTAATGACTAACTAATTTCAACAGCAATCCTCCTTTTCAATAATACTGGGTACCCACATCCACAAGTAAAACTGTTATAGGCTGTTCACTGTAAAGTGAGCACTTTTGAGGCCCTATTTGCTTTTTCCTTTCAGCCATATTTTACCCTTTTAACCACCTTTCTAAATATATATTGCCATGTAAGTAGTAAACACAGTGTGTATATTCGACCACACTCTGAAGTTAACGTCTAAGGCCAAAAGAAAATGTATTTATTGACTATTATTCCAAAGGAGAGGACTTTAAAAAGTGCTCACTTTACCGCGAATAGCCTCTATTTTGACATTTGCCCAATTATCTCCATTTGCGCACAAACAGGGCAACATTACATGATTAAACCCACAAGATTTACATACTACGAGTTTCCTGCACAAGATAATTCTCATTTTATTAATCCTAACCTATCAGATGGTGACTTGAGGGCTATTACAGGCCCAACCAGTGTACATAACAATCACATATAATTGCACAGGAACAAGGGGGTTCAGGTGCCCACTTTGTCAGACAGATCCACAACTTACTCTTCATTACAATAATGGTACGGTACGAAAGTCGAACCCTGGGAGACTGTGATCCTGTGAAACATGGTGCGCAGGCAAGAGTAACACTTATACCATCTAAAGGTGGTGTGGTCTTTCACTACATTAGAATTGGGAATCAAATAAATACCACAAATAGTACACCTAGTGAAAAATCCTTACAAACTACATGCACAGNTACATTAGAATTGGGAATCAAATAAATACCACAAATAGTACACCTAGTGAAAAATCCTTACAAACTACATGCACAGGTTAAAGTCTAACACCCCTAAAAAAAATTGACATGTTGGACAGGTGGACGAATATAGAACTAATTGTTAGGCTTTCTGGAGTCTCTCTACACCTACCGATGGGAATTCCATGGATATTTCTGTCATCGTAAAGTGCCTGTTATATGCAGCATAAAAGCCTGAAGCTTGCCACACGGTTTTATCCTTCCTGCATTTGCAGTGGCAAGCTACCATTTTTCTCTCCATGCTCATAGTTACATNTACATTAGAATTGGGAATCAAATAAATACCACAAATAGTACACCTAGTGAAAAATCCTTACAAACTACATGCACAAGTTAAAGTCTAACACCCCTAAAAAAAATTGACATGTTGGACAGGTGGACGAATATAGAACTAATTGTTAGGCTTTCTGGAGTCTCTCTACACCTACCGATGGGAATTCCATGGATATTTCTGTCATCGTAAAGTGCCTGTTATATGCAGCATAAAAGCCTGAGGCTTGCCACACGGTTTTATCCTTCCTGCATTTGCAGTGGCAAGCTACCATTTTTCTCTCCATGCTCATAGTTACATTAGAGGTGGCACTGCACAGGATGCATCTTGAGGCGGGGAAGGAAATGTCAATAACTAAAACACTATGCTGAATTAAATAATATTCAATTTATTAAAATTCTAAACAATCAGTAGCGCAATCCATCACAAACAAATAAACCAACTCCCTTTACAAAATTCTAATTGCTGCTCTTTCTGAAATTAATGGAACCAAATGACTCTAACAATTCCAATCAACTCATACCTAGTAGAATTTACTTACTCAATTTATCAGTATAGTTGACTTTATTCAAATCTAATTAAAAGCACACTGTTCATCCATGCCCAGTTCAGTAATGGACAACCTATCCTTAAACATTAATCATTTGCTGCCTTGTGTAAGAGCTCTCTTACTGTCTTCAAAAGCAAACTACAGAGATGTCTGCTATTACAGTTTAAAATAATAAAATTAGAATTTTCATTTTATACGAAGTAGTACATTGTTAAAACATGACATCAATTTCATTTATAGATTTAAGTTATGATAGCAGACAGTTTATAACAACATAAGGGAATGTTTGATAATTGTTAAAGTTGCTAAGAAAACATTATGAAAGAAATACATTCTTTTACTAAAGTGCCTTGTTCTTGAAATTCAAATACAAATGCTTTACGCAAGATAATTCTCTAACAAATTAAGTGAATTAAGATCAGACATCGAGATTTCTGGTTTCATGTTTCTTCACAAAACCTTTTCAAGCTACATGTAAAGTATAGAACTATACTGGAAGCAATTTTGAAATTTGTCCACACTTATCTATTTGTTGCATAATATGTACAAGTGCACACACACACACACACACACACACACAGATGTGTACTTATATGCATATGTATGTTTATACACATTAATTGATACTCCACAATAAGCACATCTCATCGTAATACCTGTACCATGCATGGTGTTACAGGTGTTCTCAACCCTGGGAGACAAACTGTTGGAACTGGGTGCCCAGGGCAGCTTCAAGTCTCCAGAGTGTGTTGCAATAGATCGCCAGGGGTTCATCCTGGTGGGGGACAGTGGCAACGCCCGTGTGCAAGTGTTTAGCTCCAGTGGCACCCTGGTGCGTGTGTTTGGTAAGAGGGGCTCCAGCCCAGGAAAGCTGCGCTGGGTGTCTGGCCTGCACATATCCAACAACATGGACATTTTCCTCACCGATTTCCGGAACCATTGTATCCTCGTGATCTAGCTGCTGCACTTTACTGCTACCAAGGAGCAAACAGCAACATTGTTATGTTAAGATGACCACAGATCATTTACCATGCTAAACAAATGCAACACTTATCATGAGTTCTGGTTCTACATGAAAAGTTATACAGCCTGTGAAGTCAGGAAGCTCTTACTTGTTCCCACTTAAAGGAGATAGTGGTACCAATGATTCTCCCAGTAGGTAGTGTACTGTAATTAAACAACCAGATATTTAAACCATCAGTTCTGATTTATAATTCTTAATTGTTGCGGTTAAGCAATTCCTAGGACAAGATTTTATGGTTTTATTTGTAGCTCAGTTTTGTTTTAAAATTTTAAGATTTCTGTGTTATGGTTTTTGTTTTCGTAAACATTCTATATAGTTAAGAAACATGCATACCTATTTAAACACCTATTCACAAAATATTTTTAATATGTAGCATTTAAAGAATTATAAAATCAACTGCTGTCTATAATCAAGAGTAGGCATTTCATGTAAAATAATATAACAAAGACATAAAATTACATTTTAGTTATACTAATATTTTCTGGTACAACTTTTGCAGATTCCAGATAATGTGTATTTCCTTTGGTCAGTATCTTACATACAAAAATATTCTAAATGTAATTAGTTAGAAAAATACGGTTATTTAAGTTTTACTGAAAAAAATTATTATTTTATGACACTATAGTTTTATTTTGTGTCTTAACTTACATTTTGAGGTTTATTAAGTTTAGGGGCTTTTCTTTAAAAATAATTCATGGAAAATGGTATATTTCCACTCTACTTACTAATGATGCAGAACACGAATATACTAGTGGCATTAACGTCCGACTAATTTCGTAATATATGACCACCTAACCTAACAGAACCTAACCCCACGATGGGTAAATCACTATTTTACATTTTTAAACTGACCTAGGATTGTTGGGTTTTACACTAACCTAGGATTTTTGAATTTTACACTAACCTAGGATTGTAGGGTTTTACACATTGGAAAGGATGGGAGTGAAAGAGCCATGGTATTTGGTTCATGCATCTTACACATGCATGAGAAGAACTACGCTCAAATCGGTAAGGAGGCATTAGTGATTTTGTTTGGAGTCATCAAGTTCGGGCAGTATGTAACAGCTCGACCCTTCACGGTTGTTACTGATCACCAACTACTGTTAATTTTGCTAGACCTGTCTAGGCAGACCCCAGATATTTTGTCCCCGAGACTTCTTCATTGGAGAGCTTATGGCTATCAATGTTCAATTACAAGCTTGTGTACAGACCAGGGCCAAGCATAGGACACGCAGATGCCCTGAATAGGCTGCCACTAGAGAGACCAGGAAGGGAAAGCCCAGCTGTAGAGGATATACTGATTTTGGATGCTTTACCATTTCCCCCACTGGAAGCTACACGGATCGCATAATTGATTGAAGTGGACCCGTTACTGTGTGTGGTCAAGATGAACACCAGTATAGGCTGGCTGCGAGCAGAGGTAGTGTCAGAAGAGTTCAAACCCTGCTGGAACCAGAGAGGTGAATTATCTCTCTATAAAGGCTGTGTTCTGTGGGGAAACTAGAGTGATCATACCTTCAGTATTGCAAAAGGATTTGTTGGGACGGTTCACGATGGTGTGGTGAGGTCAAAAGTTGTTGAGCGCAGCTACATGTGATGACCCAAGATGGACAGTGTGACATTGAGCACCTAATAGGCCAATGACAGCACTGCCAACAGTTGGGAGCTGATCCATCCAAGAATAAGGGCATTGGCTGGGAGCAGACAGTTAGACCATCGACCAGGGTCCACACAGATTTCTTCAGCCCATTCCAGGACAAGGTGTTCCTGATTGCAGTTGATGCTTTTTCAAAATGGCCAGATGTTAAAATGGTACCATCAATGTCATTTGAGAGTTGAGGGACATTCATTCACTGCATACCAGAATGTATTGTTTCCAACAATGGGTCTGCTTTTGTGTCCAAAGAGATGATTTGTTTTTCGAGGAAGAATGGTATAAGACTGATTCGATCAACACTATTCTATCCATCGAGCAATGGCCAAGCAGAATGCATGGTCCAGACTGTCATGGTGAAGTTGAAGAAGCTAACTCTTGGTGATTGGCAAACCAGGCTCGCCAGGATGTTATTTACGCTGCGAACTACACCAGGCATTGGTAGCCAGAAGACTTTGGCTGAACTGCTGATGGGGCGGTTACTGCGGACAGCTCTGGACCAGATTTGCCCAACAGCTAGCTACAGGACACCAGTGCCTTTACCACAGTCACCACCAGAATGTCGGAACAAATGTTTTAAGGTGAATGACTCTGTGTGGTTTAGGAGCTACAGTGGGCACAAGAAATGGTTACCTGGGAAAATTGCTGAAATACAAGGGCGGTTGACATCATATATATAGTTACCGACAGTGCTGGACAGGAGCATGGGTGTCATGTGGATCAGGTACGGCCGAGAGAGTCAGGTGCATCAGTGGCAGGGAGTGGCAAGCCTCAAGACCCACTACAGGTACCTCCGTCAGGTAATGGGATTGCCACTTCAGGATGGAGTGGCCAACAATTGAAGCTGGTACACAGCCCACAAGACGTCAACCCGCAAGGAAACTACCAGGGGTAGTCTCAAAATCACGCTAGTGAGGCGGTTGGAGAGAGTAATACCCATGTAGCAGCAGGTACGCAGCTGACAGAGCAGGTCCAGCAGTATTCTGCCAAGGGGTTATCCACCACCCACAACTTCAAACAGCATGAACCAGCAATGGGGGAGCATGCCATGGCAGAGGATGATGATGGTATCACAAGTCGGTTCAGGGGTTTCGCAGAACTGGAATGCAGCAACCAAAATACTGAGCAAGTGACACCACATGGTCACCGCTCAGAAAGAAGATTCAAGATCATATGTAAACAGAGTGCTGTGTTTTCAAAGCACTTGTAGTAACAGGCGGTAGTCGATATTGCATTACGTCTGCCAATTGTGGGTATTTTCATCCAGGAGGCTGTAGTTTACAACTGAGGAGCAACTGTTGAGCCTCAGCAAGTGGATCATCTAGTATTTCACACCTCTGAGGTGGTACTTGTCTTCCATTTGTGACTGCCCCAGGATTATGTCTTTTCACACAGCTCCTCTCCTTCTAGGAAGTCAGTTATCTGCATCAAAAGTCAAAGTGATTCTTTCTTGGAACAGGACGACCACTCCAGTTCAGAGAATATCGACATGCCTGTGGCCGTCATCTCTTGTTGTTAGCCCCATTTGATGAAATATGCTGTCACTGCTGTGTCTTTGTTGTCAAAAATTCACGTTATTATTGGAAGGTTTTTCTGGTGGCATTTCTTTTTTTAGGATTTATAATTTAATGACCAAAACTATTACTTCTCTTGGGCAGAAGGTTTGTTGACTTACCCAACTCTTCTTAAAGTTACTGTCCAGTTGGCACACCACCCAGTCTCATACCTTACCACGTTTGGCAATAGGCAAACAGAAGTCCCAACATTAGCAGTTTGGTGCAGTCTCTATGCACCTGGCCTTGATTTATCCATATGCATTGGCAGTTAGTGATATTGACACAACTCACATTAGAAGCACACATTAACTAAATACGTATATCAGTGAATTTTCTACAGTAAATTTTTTGTCCCATATAGAAAATCCCACAAGTTCTACAAATATTAAAACAAGTTAGCTAAACAAAACATTTAAATAATAATATGTGATTGTAAGTTATAAAAAATTTTAGCTGTATTTACATTATGTCCGCTGCTACACAGATACTAAAATTGTATCATCATTATCACCACAATATGTGGCAAAATATTTGTCAGATAAAACACTAATCTGTTAGCACTGATTCACTTGTCTGAAATAAACTATACTTTAAGATACAGTACTGTACTTAATTTATAAGTGGTGTATAATTTCATGTAAATATTTAATGGTTTAGCAGAAACATTTCATGGACTTCTTAAAACAGTAAGAGGAACACTTTTTAAGAATGTTTTATCATAAAAAATTACACTCAAAATTTTAATAACCTTTTTATAAAAAGATAATTTCTTCTACCACCAGAAAGTTGCATTTGAGATTTAAGATGAAATTTATCATATTAATAGAAGTAACCCTTGTAGTGTTGTTCTTACTAACGTTATGGTAGTTCAAATAATGTTTTATTTACAACTGGGCACAAAATTTGGCACACTTCAAGTTGTTAGTCATATCTAGGTTTGAAAGATTTTTCATTACTGTATTACTTTTAATTCTTACTTTCCATTATTAATAGGCTAATAATTGGCACACAGGCATGGTGCTCTGCACATTACACAAGAAAGTTTGGGAGTGAACAAAAGGGCAAAAACTCAGTGTCAAAATAAACTTCCTATCATTTTCACCTTCAGCCAGTGACACTCCACAGCTTGCAGACTTTTAAAATGACATTGGTTTGTAAACCATTGTGAATATTTTTACCTGCTCAGACTCAGAATGAGGCAGCAGAACTTGAGATACATGTGACAGAAATTGTATTTGCTGCACAACAAGCACAACAAATGGTCTTAACTGAAATTGGCAGCTGCGGCACTGTTTACAACTAAATCAGTTTAATCTGACTTGTTTCAATGAACATCTACATGTCTGGTAGGCAATACCTTAATGAGTGCTACATGTTAGAAGGTAGTTGGGCATGCAGCAGAGTTTGGAGAAACTTTCCACTGTGTCTAGGGTTAACATTAGCATCAATCGCCTGCTGGACGTGTTCATTCAATCCCTATATGAATCAGGTCACATATGTCATATATATTTGGCCTTTACATTTTCAGGGCAACTTACTGGGTCTGCAAACAGATTATTCTGGCCTTGATAGAGAACTGGCAAAGAATACACCAGGACTGACTATTCTGTAGACTTGGAAACCCAGTTACATGGACACAATGCTCTTGTGTTACACTGCTTTTTTGTATGTAATGTCTTAACAGTTATACCAGCAACTAAAGCATTAAAATAATTTTAATTTCTTTTGCATTTTCATAAATTTTTTAGTACTATAGTTTTTGTCCTTAATATGTGCAAGGCATTCATGAAAGCGTTCCTCTGAGTTATTTTGTTATAAAAAAGTGGTTTAGGACAGTTTTTTAGTTCTCACTAGTCATTTATATGTTACTGTATATGTCATGCCTGTAACGTACATTAAATGTTGTATCTGACTGTCACAAGTTGTTTTAAAGAACATTTTCATTTTACCAGGCGATTCAAAACAACAATTACAACGCTTAGTATGTTGCGCATGATGGAAAATCAATCACTTTTCAAGAGGGGAACATATCTCCGGAAAAGCATGGTTTGGGTGTTGTGGGGGATGTTCTATAGCTACCATGCTCACTAGATCTGACACCTCTCAACTATTTTCTTTGGGGTACTAAGAGGGGAATGGTGTACGAGATTCCTGTATCATCAGAGGAGGACCTTATATCACAAATCCGTGCAGCGACTGAACTACTGAACACACAACCACATGTGCATCATCTCTGCACCACCAGTCTAGGCTCTGTAATCAAGTAGGGGGTCTTGTACCCCTTTTGTTACTTACTGCACAATGTAATGCTCTTGTTGGGCTGGCAGTGGTTTTGTGACACAATGTGGAACATAGGCCCATCATCACGTATGAAGCATTGTCAAACTTTGACGGTCCACAGCACCCAAACCATTCTTTTCTGGACATGGGTCCCTTCTTGAGAAATCGTCTGTTTGCATCCTGCACAAATTACTAAGTGTTGTCTGTGTTGTTTAAACCATCTGGTATAAACCTAAAGACTGTAGTGCTGTTTCTAAAATCACAAAACTGTTAAATGTTTGTATAATTTAACCCATTAAAGTCGACAAGTTAAAAAATGTGAGGTTTATAAGAAAATCATATTATATGTGCATCTGAACATGGGAACACTATAAAAATTTTTGTATATCTATTTTTTACTTTCTTATCTGTTTTTGGCTAGGCAACTTAAATTCCAACTGGGCTAAAACATAATCAAAAATGGTTGAAACACATCATTAGAATTTAAAATGTGTTTAATTTTTATATTCACATAAAAAATAGTTATAATTTAATTTAATTTTTTTGTTTAATTTTTAATTATAACTGAATAATGTTTCCAAATATTGCAAAACATACTAGTACTTGGACGTATACTAAATCAAATATAAAAATTACTTATATTTGAATAGGTTTTTTGCACAAAGTGTTAGTTTGTTTTTGCATTGACAGCTACACTGTATGAAATGTTTTGAAGCATTCATTTGGGTGTAGTGGAGCTTCACATTTCTTGCACAGATAGGTCATCCTCTTCGTACAAACCTTGCAACGGCTATATTTTGAGTCACCTTTTGTGATTACATGATCAATACGGTCGGTGCTGATTTCTTCAAGAACAGCGGAGAACATCAAAGATGGACAAACTCCTGGAGGTACCAAAGGTTTTCCACATGTTTTCAGAAGATTGGTTGCAAACTGACAACACAATTCTAACAATGGCATGTCGTGGCCTTGTCTCCAGTATAGCAACCAGCCCTGAACACAACAGACATCAACAGCCCATGCAAAAAATGGCCACCACCACTTTTTCGATCTGATACCACAGCGGTACGGGGAAACAAACTGATAAGAAAGGTGTACACCACCCATGTTGCCATTATACTTGGCAATGGAGCCTGAAACTTCAACATGTCCAGTTTTTTTCTCAATGCGTGAGGAACGAGAGGACGCTTTTTTTAGGAAGTTCAACTTCATCGCAGTTAGTGAGAAATGTATCTACATTATTGTCATTCCACCAGACTGCTAGGAGACCATTACATGATGAAACTGCCATGTGACCTCGCTTGTTTTTTTCTGAAGGCTTTCTTGTCTGGTAGCTGTATTGCAGCTGCAAACCTGTTCTCTGTGTGTCCCTGTAGCGCCTATACCATTAGAGTTCAGATTTTTTAGGAGTGTGGCTGAGGTGAAGAAGTTGTCAAAATACAGTCTATTTCCCTTTTTAATTTGCAAATGATCTAAAAGGCCTATAACAACATTTTTCTTGCCCATGTTCTGTGTTTGGAAATTGTGTACATGTACCACAATAAGGTTCAACGTGGAAAATATAGCCAGCAGGATCAGCAGTCACCCACAACTTGAAACCCCTAATAAATTGTTTTGCACTGTCTCGTCCAAAATATGGTAACTTACTCTTATCTATGCTGATTGCATTTTTGGCACAATGACTATTAAAGGCCGAACTTCAAGCGTTGCTGCCTTTTTAAGCATGTTGCAGCAACAGTAAACCTGTAACTTATTTTAATGTGTCACAGAATAATGTAGGTAAGGTACCAAATATTTGCTTCTGTCAGGATACAAACACATTTTGTGGGTGATTCATACATGAAAAAAGTCGTAACAATAAAATTTAACAAAATAATGAAAACAGCACTTTTGAAAATGTAAAACATAGTTTAAAGATATAACTGGCAATCTGGTAAGCTAAGATTTGTAGTTAATATAAAGAAATGCTATAGATTGGAAAAAAAAAAAAAAATGAAACAAATATACCCACCTTTAACCTAGTTTTCAGCCTCTCTCCACTTCTACGTATGTTTACCAGCAAAAGGTAACACATATTACATTTTCTATGTGTGTGAATCCCGTAACCACATTAAATTAAATACAGACTTAAGTAATACACTCTCACTCTCACTGCAGTCTGTTGTAGAAAAAAATTAATATTATGTAATATGACAGAAAAAATTAAAGATGTCTATGCTGTGTACCTTGTAACCAATATGAATATGGCAAATTATTGTCATTCGAAAAGAACTGAAATTATTTAGCACATGTGTAAAATACTGCACTAGATACATTTTACATTAACATTTTAATTTACTATACACATTTAAAAATAGTTTCTGCAAATGCACATTTTGGATTTTGCAGTTTATGCTACATCAGAAATTTTCATACTTTCTGAAAAAAGTTGGCTGTACATATAAAGTCGAACTCCCTCGTAATGTCAACAGTTGACATAACAAACAGCATGACCTCCACATGTCAGAACAGTTGAGGCGGACTTATACATTAGCATAGCAACAACACTGGCACTACTTTCTTAGAACTGTCAAAAAATGGCCTTCATAAATGAAACATAGTATATACATGCTAACCATTATGTTTCCTAAATAGATAGAGGAACACTCTTAAATCCTAGCGTGTTTATCTAAATGAAACATTATGAAAAATATCCCTAGAGTATTCTGAAGTTATGTATAAGTATATTTAGCCTACAAATCCTGGAGTAGGTAATTACTTCTGGTACTGCAAATGCTACTGTTAAAAATGATAATTATATGCATAACAGTTTTATAGCTCTTAAACATTTCTGTGTACAACAATATTAACTGTACCAAAATTAAAGAAAAACTAGGCGTGGGAGTTTGATTTTCATTTTCACAATGCTTTGATTTGATAGCAGCAATAACCTATTAGTATTAAATATTACCTATTTTAAAGGGCAATACCCTGCTCAGGCTTGTAATAGGTACGTCATTGCAAGTTGACATATGGTTTTTCTGTATAAACCAAGTGATTTAGCAACAACTCAAACTATGGCTGTCAAAACTGATTCTACAACAGTGATGTAACAGCAGGGGGGGGGGGNATTTCCCTCCTAAAATTTTGAAACTGTGCAAGAATCAGACTAAATGGCACTCAAAATTTGTTTTTCCGCTGCACTGCGTTCAAACATTGTATATGATCTCTCATACTTGTCCTTGCAATTATGTACGTGACTTAATACACAACTTTAAATTCTGATGTAGAAACCATGAAATAAGTCATCTGTGTTAACACAGACTGCCAGAGTACTGTGTGTACTGTTTCTTTCAGCTAGAAAGGAAATGCTCATAACATGACTGCCCACTGACATTGGAGTGGAGTCTGCATGTGCAAAGTGTCTTTTGTCCCCATACTTAGTTTTGGTTCTCCCCACTTCAGAAAGTACATTGAACATTCCATGCAATTTAGTGTTCATTTGCCATTCTTTGCAGAGTACTGGCAGCAAATTTAACTATGTGTTATTACTGCCTGAATATTAATACTGTTACATGTCGCTGATCTGCGCCGCTGACCTTGGCCTGCCCTATGCGAGCAGACGGAAGTGGACAGAGTAGTGATATGATAGTGGCGCAGCAAGTCAATGGAATGTTTTGATGACAAGCAAATGATAATCCTACCAGCGTTTTGAGTAATGAAGGCATTCTGCCGCGATAAACCTTTAGTGGTTTGCCGCTCCTGACCTTCGGTGGATTTTCTGCATTTATCCGAAGAATGCTCTGGATTACTGACTTTGTTCTCTTAGCATGACTCGGGGTGCATTGAACCTTCCAGATGGTCAGGGCGACTGATATAAAAGTGTGATAGGCCTCCGAGCCGGCAGTTGATGAGTGAATAAGTAATGTGTGTGAGTAATAGTAGAGATAGATAATTTAATGCTGTAAATAATAACTGTGTGAATAAATTAGAAATCAAATGTAGTCCTTTTATTTTTATTAAGACCTCCATCCCTCACAAACTCAGATACGCCCCCAGGCATCTTGTAACAATACCAATGTATGCAAAAGTCATAAATCTTTAACACAGGAACTTATAATTTATTTGTTACATATATAATCAAAACAATTACTGCACACTTTAGCCTTCTTCATAACAATGATTTTCTGATTTCAAAAGGAATAAAAGTGGACAGTTTTTCTAGAACTGTACTTACACATGCAGTCTAAAAAATTTATTTCTAACTGAAATTTTAACATTAAGGCTATTTTTGTATTACTAGAAAGGACATCACGTGGACTAGAGCAGCTGGACAGCTAGTGGCTGTCGCTGTGAGTTGGACATTGAATCTCATTTCAGATGTAGCAAAATCTAAACAGGGTGGCAGACATAATGAATGTGACGTCACGCTTAATATGGCTAAAATTCAACCAGCTTAGATAACTCCATGTTTTTCAGAAAATAGAGTTTGTTTCGAATTCAATTGGATCAGTTGAAAGAGTAGTTTAGTGATGTAATCTCTTCACGCATTGGCAAATGCGATGGCCTTCCTTACAAGTTCTCTTTGATGGTTGATATTCCGGTGCGCGACTGTCATTTCAAATGCCCTCTCTCTAAGCTCCAAACCTTCCAGGAAATCATAGATAAGTTATTAGAAGCAGGTGTAATTCTTCTATCCACGTCAGATTATTTTTCGCCGGGGTTTTTGGTGCGTAAAGAGGAAAGTGACAAGTATCGTTTGGTGGTTAACCATTCCATTGTAAACAAGAAAGTTCATAAGGATCAGTTTCTGTTGTCTACCATACATTGCGCCCTTCAGTTCTTGGGTAAAACCCGTGTGTTTTCAGTGTTAGTTTTAAATAATAGCTTTCACCAATGTTTGCTCGATCCCTCCTGCAGAAACTATACTGCTTTTAGCATACCGTGGAGCCAGTACAAGTTCACACGCATTCCAATGGGTTGAAATTTTGGCAGTTAAGTCTTGCCCCGAGTGTTAGGTCATGTTCTGAGTAAAAATTAAAATTTGGTTTTAATTATATCAATGACATCATTGAGTACAGTGATGATCTCGAGTCCCATTTGTGTCACGTGTTTCTCAAAATGCGGGAAGTTGGTTTGACGGTAAATCCCGATAAAGTCACCTTGGGTTTGAACAAGGTGAAATTCTTGGTATATCTGCTCTGCGAGGGTCAACTGATGATTCAAATTTCCCTCGGCCTAACACATTGAAAGGAGTGTAAAACTGTTTAGAATTACTGGGTTATTAATGCCACTTTATAGACCATTTTTCAGAATTGGCAGCACCCTTGAACTCGTTAAAAAAGAAGGGAGTTGAGTTTCAGTGGGGTTAGGAGCAGGAGTCAGCCTTTTCCCTGCTAAAGCAGAAGTTAGTTTCACCTTCGGTGCTCCTACTGGATTTCTCATGCTGTTTTATCGTACAAGTTGATGCCTCGTCACTGTTTTTAGGCGCTGCCCTAAGCCAGTGTACTGAGTTATATTTGGTGCCAGTGGCTTTCGCAAGTCGCAGTCTTACTGAGACGGAGCAAAAGTTGGTTATCTGTGAGAAAGAAACCCTGGCATGTATTTACAGGCTTGAACAATTTGTGTCATATATTGAACACAACGAATGTGATATATACACGGACAATCAGGCGTTGAGCTGGGTCCTTAACCATCCTCTACAGTTGGGCAAGTTGTGTCGCTGGGTGCTACGTCTGTCTCGTTTCCATTTCAAGGTTCATCATGTCTGGGGCTTCGAAAACCAGGTAGCTGATGCTTTATCCAGAATGTATGAGCCGGCGATTTTGAAACAGATGAGATGGCACAATTCCTGAGGCTTCTCTTAATATTATACATAGTTTCCCTGAATTTTTTGTAAAGTTACGTCAAGCTCAGAAGGATGACGGTTTCTGTGTTAGGTTAAAAGGGACCTGAGTAGTGGTGTTGTATTCCCGTTGAGACCTATGGTATTGTCCTACTTTCACGATTCCGTGTTTGGTGGTCATCTGGTGTTAGTAAGGCTTTCAATAACATTGCTGTACCGTTTGCCTGGGCTAGTTTAAGGGGCAACGTTTATGATTTTGCGCATTCGTGTGACCTGTGGCAAAAGTGTAAGCAGGCTCAGCATGCCAACGTGGGGCAGGCAGTGATGCAGATTCCTCAGGCACCTTGGGGAGCGTCCATAAATTACGTGAGGCGATTTTGATGATTTTTCGACCCCCCCTCCCCCCTTGGTGAGATGTCGTGNCCAACGTGGGGCAGGCAGTGATGCAGATTCCTCAGGCACCTTGGGGAGCGTCCATAAATTACGTGAGGCGATTTTGATGATTTTTCGACCCCCCCTCCCCCCTTGGTGAGATGTCGTGAGATTTTTCT
>NQII01002168.1:331588-357853 GCA_002778355.1 Clitarchus hookeri
ATTTAACATTCAGTCCCTTGATAATACGAATTATCGGGATTATACTGTAGTTTGTTTTAATAATTTTGTGTGAGGCAAATATATCGTTAAAAAAACTAATAGCGCTCTTCATTGAATTCGTGATAAATAAAACAATACATTTTTTTCACATTGTCTTGTGTATAAAATAGAAAAGAAGGTGTTTAGCCTACCTTAGTAAGGAATGTCAGAGTAGTCCGGGCCTTTCTCTCCGCCGCTTCTCTGAGGAGTTGTTCGATCTCCTGCTGAACGTGTAGCACTAAACCTTCCTTTTCCGGGAACCTCTGTTTCGCTGCGTTCCATAACTTTGTCGCTTCTTCCTGGCAGCACTTCTTCGTCTTGTAGACGTGTCTTTTAACGTATGCATTGTAATAACTATGGTATAAACTCATTTTGAATGAGTGACAGCGTTGACTGAGCCGTCGACTAACAAACACTTACGGACGTAAATACAGCAGGTCGGGGCCTGTCCGCGCGCGCTGCCACTCGGCTCGTATGCTCTAGGGATTCCCAAAAAAATATTTTGTATCGATATATCGTTTCGTAACGTATTGCATGCCGAGTCGAGCGTTTGGCTGGCCGGTGGCGGCTTAACAATCCAGGTACTTCTGTGCTACTATATGGCATTCGCATAACCGCGATAATTATCATTGTGTATTAGGATTTAGCAGTATTTTAGTGGAGAAACATGTTTTACTTAATTTAACCAACTTTTCTCGCAATTTTAGACTGTTCCTTGGGGGGGGAAAAAAATTACGTGATATTTGCCGAGACCCCCCCTCTCCCCCACGTGAGATTGGGTGAGATTTGGCTCGACCCCCTCCCCCCTCTAAACGCCTCACGTAATTTATGGATGACCCCTTGGAACACAGTTCATCTTGATATATTTGGACCCTTAGTTAGATCTAAGAAGTGAAATGTATGTATTTTAATCTTGCTGGATACGTTTACCAAGTTTGTTATTTGGTTACCACAGCGAAACATGAAAGCATCGTCCATAGTTAAAGAGCTCACCGATCAGGTTTGGAAGGTGTTTAGTGCTCCTGTCGAGGTTGTAACAGATAATGCTAAGTCACCTCTAATGCTTTTAAGAACATGTGTTTTCGCTGNTTTAGTGCTCCTGTCGAGGTTGTAACAGATAATGCTAAGTCACCTCTAATGCTTTTAAGAACATGTGTTTTCGCTTGGCTATCAAACATTTTACTTTCAGCTCTTACTACCCCAAAGGCAATCAGGTAGAGTGATTTAATAAGAATCTGATGGCCTGCTTAACCATTTTCTATAATCAGGACCACACTAAGTGATATCAGGATTTGAATTTTATTAATGTAGAATTCAACGGCGCTTTACATGACTCCACAGGAGCTCCTCCCTTCACTCCTTTTCCTTGGTCGTTCTCTNTCCTCCCTTCACTCCTTTTCCTTGATCGTTCTATAGGCCATCTCTTACGTAATATTTGGAATATCCCCCCTTTTCCCTCTCCCCTTGGTGATGCTGACCATGATCGCCTGCTTGAGGAGGTCCACTGTAGGATTGGAGCAGCGATGCTGCAGGTAATAGCTAAGATGGACCAGGACAGGTTGCCAGTTAATTTCAAGTTAGGGGACGTGGTATTATGAAACAATTATATGTTGGCAGATATGGTGAGGGATATAACGTGGAAGCGTATACCTAAATTTCTTGGTCTGTTTAAGATCAGTAAGTTTCTAGGTTCTAATACTGTTAGCCTTGTGTCGCCCAGCTCTAATCGCTCATTTTAAATGGACATGTGTCTCAACTGAAACTTTATCTGCAACGCAGTAAATAGTTTAGCTATTATGTTTTGTACCTGCAGTTTTGCTGTTCTTGTTTGATTCTGTATACACACTTTTTCCTTAGCCCTTTTCCTATTTTATTTTGGTTGTTTTGTATCCCCTCTTCTAATGCATGGTTATTTTGTGTGGTTCCCGTCTTCCCACCGAGTCGCGCTGAGCCCTCCGTGCGCCACCACCGTTGTGCTGCAGAGATGCGGTTCCAGCCGACTGCTGCAAGAGTTTCAATTGGTTTCTCCAACCGCAACCCCCCTTGATGCTGGCTTGTCATCGTGCCACGTGCTTGAGAAGAGACCCGCTGTGACGGCGCTGAGTGACTTTTCCACTTGGCTGCCCACCGTCCCCGGGGACAACAACTTCAAGAAGAAGCTGATCACTCCTAATGTCATTGTGAAAAGTTGTTGGACTGTTCTAAGTGTTGTTCTACGTGTTACCTTGGAAATCTAATCTTTCTCTGGACTTTTCTACCACTCTTCAATTTCTACTTCAGTGTTTACGAGCATTCTACTCTTTGTATATCTGTGTATTGCATGGATGTTTTCTCAAGATGTTCAGAGACTGGTCACCAGAGCACAGGTTTTGGGGTAGGGGTTGCTAGGGCTCGTTGCGCTAGTTGTCTTANAGATGTTCAGAGACTGGTCACCAGAGCACAGGTTTTGGGGTAGGGGTTGCTAGGGCTCGTTGCGCTAGTTGTCTTAATCGGCTTCAACTCTGCGTGGTGGTATGTTCTATGCTCGGCTCGGATCCCCTCCCTTTTCCTCCCATGTTCTCCCTCCCTTGATTTCCCCTCCTCTCATGCATCATAATTTTTTTTTTGTCATGCCAGTTTATTTAAGTTGTTGCATGGTTCATGCTCGTCCAACGGACTTATTGCAATGATGAGNTTTTTTTTTGTCATGCCAGTTTATTTAAGTTGTTGCATGGTTCATGCTCGTCCAACGGACTTATTGCAATGATGAGGCATTTTGTATTTGTTTGATCGCCTGACCCGCTGAGCGATTGAGCTATTCAAAATGGTGAGTCGTGAACCATGAGTTTGTGTGTTAGCTGGGTTGTTTAATTGTTTTAATGTCTTGTGTGGCGTAGATGTATTGTCTTGGGTATGCAGTAGGGTTAGCGTTTTTTCAAAATTGTGGTCTCGGTTTCTAGTCTAAATTTGGTTTTGGCTTTAACTAAGACCTACCATTGCTGTGTTTGTCCTGTTTTTACATGTTGTGTTTAGTCTTGTTTGCTGCCCAAGAATAAATTCATTTTTAAAATGATTCATGTCCACAACTCTTGTGTGGGGCATAATCAATCTTTTTTAATTGTGCTCTTTATTGATATTTTATTTTATAGGAGCTCTGATGGGTCATTTGACTGCCTCTTCAAAACTTCAATTTTATATAGTATTTTTAAGGGAATATTTTAACATATTGGTTTTATGAATAGGAGGCTTTACTAGGCTCATAAAGCTGCCCTCCCTTTTCAATCGCTATTATTGTCAGTCTAATCATATATATTGCTTTAATTGTATTCTGAAAATAGTAATTGTTGTAAAATAATCTTTAATCCACAGAGCAATTTATTTTATTCATGTTAAGTTTTAATCTGTGTGTGGATCTGAAAAGAATGATATTATAATTGTCAACACTATTTATTAATTGCCAAGTTGCTATGTTCTAAAATCAAAGGGTGCTGCTTTGTTTTTCATGTATATTTTATTGGTAAAATATATGCATCACAACTGAATTTTGTATGTATATTATTCGTGTTTCGGCACACAAGTAAGCCTTCAATTTATTTACCGTATTTACTCGTGTATAGAGCGCTCTTTTTCCCCAAAATAAAGGAAAAAAGAAAAATAAATAAGGAAGAAGTAGTAGTAGTAAACTGTCCGGAGATGTTTAGAGGGAAGTGTAGTGGAACAGTCTGTTATCTAATCTCTCGCTCTTACATCATCACTCCTCTTCCTTCTCACTCTCTCTCTCNAAGTGTAGTGGAACAGTCTGTTATCTAATCTCTCGCTCTTACATCATCACTCCTCTTCCTTCTCACTCTCTCTCTCTCTTTTTTTTTATCCGCGTCCCTGTGCCAACTTTTTCACGGCAGTGCTTACGCAATACATGGGCAGTAAACGTGTAATGGTGAATGCCGGAAGTTCACGTGCTTCTTACANAAGTGTAGTGGAACAGTCTGTTATCTAATCTCTCGCTCTTACATCATCACTCCTCTTCCTTCTCACTCTCTCTCTTTTTTTTATCCGCGTCCCTGTGCCAACTTCTTCACGGCAGTGCTTACGCAATACATGGGCAGTAAACGTGTAATGGTGAATGCCGGAAGTTCACGTGCTTCTTACANTTCACGGCAGTGCTTACGCAATACATGGGCAGTAAACGTGTAATGGTGAATGCCGGAAGTTCACGTGCTTCTTACACTGCGAGGTTTAAACTGTCAGCCATAAAATATGCTGAAGAAAATGGAAATCGTGCGGTGGCTCGGCAATTCCACTTGGCTGAAACTAACGTCAATGGCTGGCGGAAGCAACGAGAAAAGTTAATTTTGACGTCTCGTGATCGGCGATCATTTCGTGGCAAAAAAGCTCCGCACCCCGAGTTGGAAAGATAAGTGCTGCAATAANGACGTCTCGTGATCGGCGATCATTTCGTGGCAAAAAAGCTCCGCACCCCGAGTTGGAAAGATAAGTGCTGCAATAAGTTAATGGAAAACGTAGTGGTGGTTTTGCAGTGACGATGGCAAAGATACGAATGAAGAAGGAGCACGTGTACACGAAGTGCCAAACGGTAGTTTCTGTGATAGTGTAGGGTAGTGTGTGGGATTTCTGCGGCGACATNGACGTCTCGTGATCGGCGATCATTTCGTGGCAAAAAAGCTCCGCACCCCGAGTTGGAAAGATAAGTGCTGCAATATGCTAATGAAAAACGTAGTGGTGGTTTTGCAGTGACGATGGCAATGATACGAATGAAGAAGGAGCATGTGTACACGAAGTGCCAAACGGTAGTTTCTGTGATAGTGTAGGGTAGTGTGTGGGATTTCTGCGGCGTCATTGTCTCACAATACGCAGACGGACGACACTGGCTCAGCGTTTACCTGTCGAGTACGAAGACAAGATAATGTATTTTCANGTCTCACAATACGCAGACGGACGACACTGGCTCAGCGTTTACCTGTCGAGTACGAAGACAAGATAATGTATTTTCATAGATTCGTGAAGAATCTCAGAAAGAACAATTATATGTTCTCTCAAATCGGGAATGACGATCAAACACCAATATTCTGGGACTTCCAGAAGGCAACAACGGTTGCGGAAAAAAGTGCTAATTCAGTCCCTATCAGAACAACGGGCTGCGAGAAGCAAATATGCTCACTCAGACTGGCTATCATAGCAGTCGGGCGGAAATCTCCGCCGTATGTTGTACTGCCAAAGGAAAAAATGCCGCCTGGGGCAACTGTCCGTGTACGACAGAAGGGGTGGATGGAAGAGAAACTGATTTTAAATTGGGTTGACACTGTTTGGGATCGCCGACCCGGGGCTCTTCTTAAACGCAAGAGTTTGTTGGTTTCAGACCCCATCTAACAGAGAAGGTGAAAGGAAAGTTGAAAGGTCTGTATACTGACATTGCGTTCTCCAACCTCTCGACGTTTTTGTAAATAAGCCTTTCAAAGGTGAATTTCGCAAACAGTATTTCGTTTGGATGCGCGGTGATGATAATGAATACACACCGAGTGGGATGTTGGACGAGTGGATACTAGCTGCCTGGCGAATGGTGAAACTGGAAAGTGAAACCCGCAGCTTCAAGAAGTGTGGCATATCCAACAAAATTGACGGCACAGAAGACGAGAAGTTATTGAATGCCTCTTAAACTGAAACTACCGACGAAGACGTGTCGAAGCAGCAGGAGTCGTCCTCCAAGTGTGACAGTAATAACTGAAATTCTTTTTTTTTTTTTTTTTTCCCNTTTTTTTTTCCTCCGCCAGTAATGTGATTGTGATCCATTGTTTCTATCGTGTTGTTTATGAAGAAAAGTTTTTTTACTCGTAGATATTGTTGTGTGTTGTTAGGAAGTATTATGATAATTTTTAACCATTTTCACAAAAGTTTTTCTTTTTACCCCCTCCACAAGCTTTGAGTGCAGTAAATTACGTCAAATTCAATACTAAATATTGTTGCTAGTAGCTGTGTCAATTTTTTATTGGTATATAAAATCAGTGATAAAACGTTTATTTGAATTAATTATAACATAACTTGCAAATAAATATTGCTCTTAGCAGTGATAATGCATTATTGGTGTTTAATTAGTTCACGCCGCTTACAGTGTTAAACTTTGTGTCCTTAAAAAAGTTAACAATCAGTAATGTAACTTGAACTGCGCGTATAAACTACGTGACTGTATTCAGTCCTCGTGTTAAGGTTGCGTGTAGGGTCGCAGCCCCATTCCACCCTCCACGGCAGTCACGTGCATCCTCAGAGCTTGCCTCCTGTCACGCCGCAAAGCAGAGCTTCCACATGTTTGTGTTTCCTCTCCATTTCCTTTTCATGTTGCCGATCGATAAATTCCTCCGAGGCTTCTTTGTTTCCGTGTAAGGCAGAGGATAGTCAACCACTCTCAGGCCGTGGAGAAGGGAACAGGCGATACGACGTTTTTGTTTTAGAGGTGTCACATTCCAGCATGTCACTGCGTAAAAGAAGCAAAAAGAAAAAGGAAGACGGCTGCCCACCGCATTTGTTGGCGTTCTTTTAACGACCGTAGGTTACCTTTATCGTACAGCACGTCACAATGTTCTGGCTTTTCGCACCGCGAGTTATTTAATTAAAGTAGTTTCCAAACACATCACAATCACCACACATTAATGTAAAAAAAATAATAATTTGTTACATACTTACTAACAAGGCGCCACAAATTGTTGGTGCAATTTTATTTTAAAAAAATTTCTTCCTGGTGCTTGTTGCAAAAATTATGGTGCATGCTATACACGAGTAAATACGTAGTACATTGCACTAAACTTGGAATTTATTTCACTTGCTTTTTATAGAAACGGGAATGTCTCGAAATCATTTCGCTTTCGTGTTGAACTAAAAGGTCATTCCTAACATCTAGTACTGCAAGATATGCCACAAAAGTTTAAAATTTTATTTAAAAAAAAAAATTATGTGTCCACACAAGTCAAATTTTGCTTATAATTCACTCACTATTTGCAACCGTACAATTCAGTTTCAAAAGCTATAAACAACCTTTCATAATTATACATATCTTTTTAAGAAGATATTTTCGTTTATTTTCTATCTTTTCAAAAATATGCAATAACAGTAGAAGGAAAAGGATGAATTGGGCACATAGGGGCCTGGGACCGGAGCTCGGAGCTGTTCATGCTCTGTCATTGCGGTCATCTGGCGGCCATCTTGTCCACCATGTTGGATTTATTTGACCTTTGCCCTGTTGACCTTTAACCTTGAAAGCCCAAAAAATGTATATAGAAATTATTTAAAATGTACTTAAAAATTATTAAAACATGTATTATTAAAAAATGTATTTTTAAAAAACTTACATTTCCAGAGGTTTCCACCCAGCACCACACCCAGCAGACTTTTGAACCCACCACTCCCCCTTTCCAATATATTTAATTGCCCTGCCAATTATTCACCTTCTACCAATTAGTTGAGTTCGCTCCACCCACACCCTGATTCTTATTGACTTAATTACTCTCCTTCGATTGATCCTCACCAATGTTTCTCATTGGCTAATTGCTCGTGTGTTTTTGGAAACCTTCGTTCCAACCAATCAGCGGCCTACTTTAGTCACAAACACGGACTATTCCCCCCCCCCTAAAACTCCTTATAAGGCGCACCCCGAGCTCCTCGGGAAAGCAGTTATTTTCTCGCTGTCATCATTTTTTCGCTATTTAAAGAGGAAAACACAGTGACTATTTCGAAACTTGCAGAGTTTCGAACCCCTCTTAAATTTGCTTTAGCCATGTTATCAACTGAAGAAGAAAATAACAGCAACGCAGAAGAAAATAGGGATAATATTATTCAGCTCATCCACACGATACTGGCATAAGGAGCAACTTCGTCCATGTCGTCTACTAGCACGAACCTGCAAACATCAGGCAACCCGTACTAGCCCCCATCGGCCAGAACGTCCTACAACTTATGCTCTCCCAGCTTCGCTGAGAGCCCCATCAGCTGCGACTTCGAATAAAGTGATATCGAAGAAGAAATAGAAGTGCCCGTCGCCAAATTTTCTCCATTCAAGTCAGAAGACGTGAGCAAGTACAGTGAACTGAATTTTGGGATACTCGAGGCGTTCTGAAAATTCAGTTTTGTGGCGGTTCAATTTACAGGCTATGCTGTTACGATAATTTTGAAGGCGGTTATGTGCAAGACGCATTAACTTATGAATATAAAAACGGTTNGTCAGAAGACGTGAGCAAGTACAGTGAACTGAATTTTGGGATACTCGAGGCGTTCTGAAAATTCAGTTTTGTGGCGTTTCAATTTACAGGCTATGCTGTTACGATAATTTTGAAGGCGGTTATGTGCAAGACGCATTAACTTATGAATATAAAAACGGGTACGTTTACAATTTATGCCCTGTCTATGCTTCCTTGTTCGCTGGAGGAGTTGGTAAAACAAAATTGTGATGTCCACGTAAGAAAGAAAAGAATGTACGAAATTGTATCGTACGAACTATTCCGAAAAAGTACAAATAAATATGTGTGCAGGAGAAATGTGATGGTCATAACCACGTTGTGAAAAGGCAAGGTTTCCCGGACTGGGCCTCCACCTGCATGCCTTTTGCATGCGAAGTGTACGTAGGTTCGAGACCGAGACCTTCCACCAAGTCTTCTCGCAACAGTGGAGAACGTCCCGATGATAAGTACATTCCCATGAGAAAATATGCAAGTGCATATCCTCTACCGCATGGCGTAACCTACACAGACCAGCCGGCTGTTACCGTAACTGTGGAGTAGTGTGACAAAAATGTTCATTTCCTCCTTGAAAGAAGCGTCTTCGATGGTAAAACTCTTGAATTATCAGTGCAATATTATGACAGTGATGAGTGTGCAGTTCATTTGTGCCGTCCACAAACAAAATTTCCCACAAACATCGAAGTAATGAAAAAAGAAATTGTGGGCGAACAACATTCAAACTAGTACGACAGGGAAAATTGCGAATTTAATCATGAAATTAAAAATGATATACTTATTAAAGTATGTTCTGAACGATGCGATGGCGCTTGGCAAAGTTTGGAGGGTATTTGTGTAATATTTTTATTCATATTGAAATCATTTTAAAATGATGTGAGTATTTTGATTGCTGCCACATGCAAGTGATACATAGGAGGGACAGGCAGAGACTGGCGGCATCCTTGTGCTGCATGCCAGAGTGAAGGTCGTCTTCTCCATCAGCATACTCACCTTACGTCGTCACACTCAAGAGGTAGTTAATGTAGGTCAGTAGCGGTACCATTCACACCGAGTTTGTGCCGTGCACATTTTTTTAATTGAATACTCTTCTTTAACTTGTTATTTGCTTAATATTTCACACAAGTTATTTTTTGTAATAGTAAAACAAAAAAGCTTATAATGTGCAGCAAATTTTAGAATATATTATTTTAATATTGTAGGTAAATATGTCAATCATTGTTATTATGTTATAGGAGGCACTTTTATGTAATATTGCACATACTTGTCCCTTCTCCAAGGGAAAGCAAGCGCAATAAACATATTCAAAAGAGAAAAAAATTGCACGTACTTGTATTTTCTCCAAGGAAAAAGCAAGCACAATAAACATATTAAAAAGAAAGGAAGAAAATACTTACGTTTTATACATGGAGAAAAAATGAATCACTAAACTCACATAGTTAGAATTTAAATAAAATTTAGCCATATGTTACTCAAAAACCACACACTAATGTTATACCAAAAACTATTAGGTTAAAATGCTTGGTTTGCAAGTATAGGAGTAAAAAATTTGTGTCTCTAAAATCACATTTTTACATCCATATACATGTCTAAAATGTAGCTGAAGACTCTAGGATGGTATAAAACTTGGCACAAATCCGTTCATGTAACATTTCACGTCCGTAAGAACAGGCACGCAGTTAGTCAGCTCTAGGTGTAAATAGGCAACATCTTTACGTAACGCGCGTAAAATTCTTTCAATATTAATTTAACATTGGTGAATATCATCCCCGTCAGACCGATGGGAGGGTGGGCTAGCATCGAGAGGCAGCGGAGATCACATATCTTCCCAGCTAAGGCATCTTTCAGCATTTGTGTAAGCAAAATCACAGACCGGAGAGTACTGTGCCGACACAGATGAGTCCGTCACATAGTTTGAAGAAAGAGTCCCTGTTGTTTGCACATGTAAAACAATAATTTCGGGCTATCCATTTTCCAGCTGCAGTACGTTGCCAGCTTCCAACAGCAGGGAACCTTCAGTTATGTTGTCGCATGTAGCCAACTCACCCGTCTGGAAGCCGCGAAAGGGCGGCGTCTGGAAGCCCTGGAAGGGTGGCGTCTGGATACTCCAGAAGGGTGCCGTCTGGGTGCTCCGTTAGGGCTTCTCCATTGCGATGCCAACTGTTACTATAGGTGCAACATCGGATCCTACCATGGTCTCCGATTGTACAGCGTCGCATCACCCTGAGCGATAAATGAAGAGGCGCCCATCTTTCGAATAATTCCCCTGCTCTAATTAAGAGAGCCTCATCATTCTCGGACCAGAAATCGATCTATGATATTATGAAGATGGCGGAGGAGGATAATGCTGTGTGTGATGAATTCAATTGTTGACCGTAGGCCAAGGCTTCAAACAAAAAAATTCTTGTAACGACCTACAAACGTTACACCCTGTCACTGAATCGCGCGCTCTCTCTCTCCCTCTCTATCTCTCTCTCTCTCTCGTCGCTGCGATACCTTCTTTCTCCGCTCTGCGCGAATCACACCATATTTGCAGGTGCGGTTGAGAAGGGTACCCAGGCTCGATCATGTTCCAGTCGCACCCACTACATTGTGGGTACCCTCCAAAACACAAGTTTGCACTTCGTAATATGCGTCGACATATCCTTCACGGCCTGATACAGTACAACTATGGCACATCGACGCCCATACCAAAGCTTATAAGCAAGTGTCCATCCCCTCCTATAATGCTCTGCATACCCCCACCACAGCCTGCCTCCCCTTCGTTATGTCACTGTTTGCCTGCGAATAAAAAAGTTACCTATATATTCAATTTTATTGCTAGGAAGGTAGGGCCTTTAAATAAGTTAACATTATTATTTGTTTTCCTTTAAATATATATATATATATATNATATGTTTTCAACGAAATTCTGTCAATGACCAATGACAAAGTTATTGGGGGGGGGGGACTTAAGGCTAATAAATGGAGTGGGAGTTTGTTCCCGCCGTAAGCGCTACGTTGCAGCTCCCAGGATCGGCTTGGAGAGGATACCAGCGAAACTGCGCCAGCAGTCAGCTTTGATTTTGATCCGATAGAACAGCTAATCGTGCATGAGATTAGAGATGCAGCTAGCCGCCAGAAAACTCGTATTGAATCCAGCAAGGCAATACTTGGATCAGCTTGCAGCGCGTGTGACATGGAGAATTACTCCGTGCAAGCTTTTCCTGCTTCCTTCAGCCGCTCAAAGTTCGTATACATCCGTGGCAAGAGTCCACCCTTGCTCCTTCGGTACTGTATGTTTCCGTGAGCCAATCCTTTAAATAAATTTTTTACTTATATTTATTTTTTCCACGCTTTATTTATTAGCAAAAAAATAAAAGGATTTAAAGTAAAATACACAGATAATTCATTTTTATACAGGTATGTTTTATTTGCACAAATTAAAAAACTACAAATGCACGTAAAATTCGAGTCTTTAAAAATTTTATGTACGAGCCAAAACATGCTCATAAAAAATTATTAGCTGTCTTAGACGTTCGATCTGACGCAGTAGAATGGCAACGTTCTAAGTGCCTTCTTCCAAGTTTAAGTCAGCCGTGGACGAGCCCATGTTGGCGGCAGCAGGTGACGTCACACATGGACGTTTGCGTGGGCATGCTTCATAGTTCGATGCAGGTTCCCCAGATTTTTTATGCATCGAGGTGTCAACATGGTGGCTGCGGTATGACCTTCGATGTTTAGTTGGGGCCGTTTGAGTAGAAGCCTTGCTGGTATTATTTTGCAGACGTACGCAGTCCTGGATGGAGCAGTCAGGGGCGTGAATTTGGTGGTCATAGGAGGTGAGTCCATTTGCCTCGACTCGAAGTTGCTGCAAATTCCAGAACCTGGTCCATGGTTGCTGGAAGAGTCATATCCCTTTCCATGTGATGAACCATGCAATTCCCAGGAGTACAGCAGGTTATTAACTGGCGAGTGGGCTCGCAATCACCGGGAGTCACTGAATACAACCAGTGGTCCCAGCCATCACATTTTTCTTCGTAGGTATGTAGTTATCCAGATTCCCAGAACAAATAAGTGATTTTAGAGTCGTCCGGATATGACAAGACGGATATGACAAGACGTACAGGTTCTCCGGATGGAATGGTGTCGTCTTGTTCCCACGGTGACTCGTGCTCGACTGGGCGGCTAATTTTATTTCTGGTTCAATTTATTTACATACTTTTTTTCTTTTTTTTTTTCATATTGTGGAATGACGTTATCTATACATGTGACTTTAGCGCGATCAGGTAGCTTCGCATTTCACACAGCCTAAGATCACGCATAGTCCTTGCAGCAGGTTTTCGCAGCAACNTAGCGCGATCAGGTAGCTTCGCATTTCACACAGCCTAAGATCACGCATAGTCCTTGCAGCAGGTTTTCGCAGCAACTATTGAAGATAATTTTTTCATCTATATCACCACATAACTGCATTTTTTTTTCCAACTCGGCATCGTTCCAAATTACCTCTACAAGCTCTTCTCGAACGCTGGATGGCATATCAAAAAATGTCTACGCTACAAGATATATATAACCGTGTTTATATCTCCGTGAAATGAGCATGCCACTCATAAAGTTAACTAGGCATTTTTCGAAGCGCTCACAAAAGAACTTTGATCCGTTTCTTTCCTCCAGACTCTGTGATAATTTTCGTTGTCGAGGCATAAATGACTATGTAGTCATTTTCGTTGATGGGGGTGATGCATATGTTATGAATTTGGTGTCTGTATCTTGAACGGTTGGTAAATTATGGGCAACTATGTGACGTGAACCAGGCGTTCACGGTTACCTTTGTGCCCACTGTAACTGCCACAGTAGTGTCCTCCACTCCAGATGCACCATACCAGCGCACATGTGTGCAAGAATGATAGTGTGTTCAGTGTATATCAAGTGTATTTGTCCATGTGTGATAGTGCACCGTGTCATTAATTATTCAGTTTAACAATTTAATCATTATTATTTANACCTTTGTGCCCACTGTAACTGCCACAGTAGTGTCCTCCACTCCAGATGCACCATACCAGCGCACATGTGTGCAATAATGATAGTGTGTTCAGTGTATATCAAGTGTATTTGTCCATGTGTGATAGTGCACCGTGTCATTAATTATTCAGTTTAACAATTTAATCATTATTATTTACCAATATAGTTTCGTCAGTATAGTGCATTAGTGTTTAGTATTTATTCAGTATTGATGTATACCATAATTATCGTGTGTCAAAACAGTCATCACATACATAGCCAGCCAGGGACATGTGACATTTTCAAGTTGGCAATGCAGTGGCTGCTACGAGTCAATACTTATATTTAATATTAATATAATGGTGTTTTATTATGTAAATACAAGGGTAATTGTGTTTTATTATGTTTAATTATGTTTATATAAGGTATATCATGTTTACATCTCATTAGCATTTTAAGTCACATTTGTTTCATCTCTCCACCACCAGGTGTCGGCCGTGCTTAGGTGGCACGAGCCGATGCATTGCTCAGCCTAGTAGGCAACATCACTTCGGCGCGAGCGGACGTGGTAAGTCTCTCGTTTCACAAGAACCTCGGTACCAGCCTCTCAGGCTGCAACCTCACTCAGCAATCGCATCATCATATCATTCACGAAGCAACTAGTATTTTTATGTTAAATCTCACCGAGGAGAGAGCAGCGTCACGCGTCTTAAGTAATTATAATCCAGCAGTGTGTTTATATGACCACGCGGTCACCACGTGTTTGATCAAAGTGTTCAATAAAATAATTTTATATATATCTAAAACTTGAGTGCGTTATTAATTCAGGCGTGCGCAGCGGCCATACAGCTCGCAATTTCATAATATCTGACGGTGTATTACCAGAGAACCCCTGGGCCGTCGGCCGAACGACCCAAAATCTCATCAGCTCACCGCGGAGCTGTGGCGCGCCGGGCAATTCATAATCATTACATTACAGCTCTGGTATACGATCGCGTCATATGCTTATAAGTACGCATAGGGCATTAATGACCCTATGATAATCTTTGTTTATAGGGGCGATGCCAATGTTATGAATTTGGCGACTATTTTTAACGGATCGGAAATTACAACCAACTATGCTTATAAGTAGGCATAGGGCATACATGACCCTGTGATAATTTTCGTTGTCGGGGGTGATGTCTATGTTATGAATTTGGTGACTAAATCTTAAACGATTCGGAAATTACGACCAACTATGCTTATAAGTATGCATAGGGCATACATGACCCTATGATAATTTTCGTTGTCGGGGGTGATGTCTATGTTATGAATTTGGTGACTAAATCTTAACGATTCGGAAATTACGACCAACTATGCTTATAAGTAGGCATAGGGCATAAATTACCTTGTGATAATTTTCGTTTTTCGTTGTTTGGGGTGATGCCTATGTTATGAATTTGGTGACAGTATCATAAACGAATCATAAATTACGACCAACTATGCTTATAAGTATGCATATGGCATAAATGACCCTGTGATAATTTTCGTTGTCGGGGATGATGCCTATGTTATGAATTTGGTGACTATCTTAAATGGATAGGAAATTACGACCAACTATGCTTATACATAGGCGTAGGGTATACATGACTGCGATCATTTTCATTGTCGGGGGTGATGTCTATGTTAAGAAGTTTGTGAATATATCAAAAACAGTTCGGAAATTACGACCAACTATGCTTATAAGTATGCATAGGACATAAATGACTATGCAGTCATTTTCGTTGTCGGGAGTGATGCCTATGTTATAAATTTGGCGACTGTATCTTAAACAGATCGGAAATTACAATCAACTATGCTTTTAAGTTCGCATAGGGCATAAATGACTGCGGTCATTTTCATTGTCGGGGGCGATGTCTATGTTACGAATTTGGTGTCTGTATCTTAAACGGTTTGGAAAATTACAGTAAATTATGCTTATAAGTATGCATAGGGTGCAAGAGCCTGGAACAAGGTATTCGAATTCGGAAAGACTCGGAGAAAACCCCCTCACTTGGAATGCAAAAGCATGAAGTAGGGACCATGATTGATATTGTTGGCCAGGAATGCAAGCACATGAAGTAGGACCAACTAGTGGGAAGGAATGTAAGAGCATGAAGTAGGGACGTCTGGTAGGAATGGAAGAGCATCAAGTATCGACATATGGTAGGAAGGAATGTAAGAGCATGAATCTCCAGGGTGTTAGATGAAAGGATGCCAGAAGGAATATGAGAAAACCAAAGTGGAATGATAGAGCATGATGAGAGAAGTTGCGGGACAGGGGGCAATTAACAGGAACATTCTTCAGCTAAGATGGATGGTGCTGTCTTGGAATGATAGAGCATGAATGTTAGGGAAACCCTCAATCCATAGATCCCTCATTCCCAAAAAGGAGTCACTTAGCCACATTGTGGCACCATCGACGGAAATTGTGTGAAAACATTTTGTAAGGGAATTTCGAGATATTTTGAGAGAATTTCAGGAAATTTTGAAGGAAATTCTGGCGATTTTTGCCGTTTATGAGGAAAATAGGTAAATTTCGAGGGGTAAAAGGGGGGGGGGGAAATGATGTAATCCAAGATGGTCGTAGTTTGTCCCTATGTCCCAGAACCGCCATTTTATAACTACTCACAATCATTAAAGGTGACTTTTTTCACATATTTGAGTTCATGCTGTTTATAGAAACGGGAATGTTTCAAAATTATTTCGTTTTTTTGTTGAGCTGTAAGGTAATTCCTAAAATCTTTTCATGCCAGATAGTCCACATCAGTTTACATTGTTTTTAAAAAGAATTTTTATATTTGCCACACAAGTCAAATTTTGCTTATATTCAACTAATTATTTGCCACACTGCAATTCAATTCCAAAAGCTACAAACAACCGTACGTTATTCTAAGACAACCGCCTTTAAACTAATATGTTCGTTTCTTTTCTCTCTTTCGAATAAACAGTTTTTTTAACAAACCGATGTGTGTCACACATTCACTATAGGTTTATTTGCAAAATTGCGATATTCTAAATTAAATTACAAATAAACTAATTAATTTTCCAGTGTTTGACATGTATTTTATTTTATACAGCCCAAGTTTCGTACAGACTTGAATAACGTCATATCAAGTAAGCCTTAGATTTATATAGTACATTGCACTAAGCTTGGCGATTTTTTCACTTATTTGAGGGCATGGTGGTTATAGAAAAGGGAATGTTTCAAAACCATGCCACTTTCGTGTCCATCCGCCCCATACAATTGGAAACGAGACTCATCAGACCAGGCAACGTGTTTCCAGTCATCAACAGTCCAATGGCAGTGTTGGCGGGCTCAGGCGAGGCGTAAAGCTTTGTGTTGTGCAGTCAACAACGGTACACGAGTGGGTCTTCGGCTCCGAAAGCCCATATTAATGATGGTCCGTTGAATAGTTCGCACGCTGGCACTTGTTGATGCCACAGCATTGAAATCTGCACCAATTTGAGAAAGGGTTGCATGTCTGTCACGTTTAATGATTCTCGTCAATCGTCGTTTGTCCCGTTCGTTCACGATCTTTTTCCGACCGCAGCCATGTCGAAGATTTGATGTTTTACCGGATTCCGGACATTCACGGTACACTCGTGAAATGGTCGTACGCGAAAATCTAAATTTTATCGTTACCTCGGAGATGTTATGCCCCATCTCTCGTGCACCGACTATAACACCACGTTCAAACTCACTTAAATCTTGATAACCTGCCATTGTAGCAGCAGTAACCGATCTAGCAACTTTGCCAGACGCTTGTTGTCTTATATAGGCGCTGCCGACTGCATCGCGTTACTCTGATTGGTTCCATACCTCTGTTATTTGCATACGCACGCCTATACCATTTTTTTTTTGGCTCTCCAGTGTATGATTATGAACAAGGGGATGTTTCAAGGCCAAATCACTTTTGTGTATTAAGTATGCTTTCATATGTTGTTGGTTATGTTGGTAGGTATGTCGCATTGGCTTAATTTTTCAAACGTAATATTTAAATTAAGTTTAAAAAAAATAAATCCGACTAATATTATAAATGCGAAAGTCTGTATGTGTTTGTTTGTTACCACTCAGCTCCTAAACGGCTGGGAACGTGACCGAAATATTTTTTTCCTCTGGTGTCAGAGTTTATCAGGCTGCCTAAGTACCTCTGAAATGGCTTAACGAATACTATCAATCTATAACAACCGGGACCGAATATTTAACGTGCCCTCCGAAGCCCGGAAGCGCTCAGATGTTATGCCACTAAACGGTCACCCATCCAAATGTGTGCCGCTGGGAACGTTGCTTAACTTTGGGAATCGATTAAGATCCCTCAGCCAAGCTCAAAAAGTAGTACCTAGGTACACTTATTTCTAAAGCTACAACTTGATGAAACACACGTTTTGATTTTCATACATCGACGCTGGAAAGCGGAAATGTGGTAACTACGCGATAGTTACACAGATACACTCCAAAAACGATACCCTACTTCTTGGCTATTGGGTAAAAAATATTTCCTTCCTTTTGGGTTGCCGTAATCGGTTAAAAACCTAGGCCAACATAGTATAATTTTATAATTCTGTTCACACATAAATGAATTGTCATTTCTCAATTTATGTATTAGTGTATCACTGTAAAACTCCATTGTACCGGGTGAAGACGGGCCGGTTAGCTAGTTTTTCATAAAATTCACTTATTTTTAGATCCGTATATTGCTTTGTAATAAGACCACTTCATCTTGTCATAATATTTGTTCGTTTCGTATCTATCTTTTGAAATATTATGTAATAATAGTTCTTAAAATAAGAGTTACATTCGTTAGATGTAGATATAAAGTAGCTATGTTCCAAATTTTATTTCAAACAAATTAGAAACTTCGTTGCTATTTCGGAATGCTACTTAAGTTTTAATATTTTGAAATTATTTAGAGCCAAACTGCGAAAAATTTTATTTCTATAAGCTTTTAACGCAAATTCTAAAAGAAGAATATATATATTTTTTTGCAGAACATATTATTCAGATCAATTTTTGTAACAACACATTTTGCTCTAAAAGGCATTTCAAGAGTTTCAGTTTAAAAATTCTAATTTTAGGAAGCTTTTTTTTTTATTTTCGTAAGAATGGTTGAAGAGGTGTACAAAATGTGTCATAGAGGGTACTTTAAAGGAGAGGCTAGAATATTTTTTCGCTTTTCCCTATTTATTTATATTTTTGTGTTTATGACCCCTTGCTGGCTGTGTGAAGGGTGGATATAAGGGAAAGGTCTTATCTGCGTTCGCGAAAACGTATCATACTCTTGTAATTACAATAATTTTTTAGTTACGGTTTTCTGCATTTTCAAATTTGTTCCTCGTAGACGTAGTATAATTTTCAGCTTGTTGTGTAACATACTTTTTTTTTTACATGAGCCCCACTTATCACTACCATTAACACTTTGTTTTCTCCAGACAATAAACAACTTTTTTTAAGGAATAACGAATTCCGAGAAACATTGATTGGTGCAGTATGCGTTTCTAAATTTATTTTCGTACTTAATGTGAGAATAGGTTGGGGTACAATTGTTATGCAGAAAGATATCTTACTCAGATATATCCAGCAGATAACATCGTATGGCTATGAAATTAAGAATCTTGAAGTAAAAATGTTAAGACGGTCACCCCTGGTATAAAAACTTAATTAACTGTACAATATAGAACGTAACACCAAATTACTTACATTGAATAATTTTTTTGAGATATATCGTGTGGGGAGGGAAAAAATAAACATTAAAGTTACTAAAATCATGGCTCATAGCAACTATATGCCACCGTCAACCTTGCCACCCACGGGAAGGGCTTGAAAGGATGGTGGGTTGTGCCTGTCGAGAGAGGCGGAAACGCAGTACCTATTACCTAAATAATATTTATGGCTAAGCAGTAAGCAGGGTTTCCAAAATGTTATGGCCTAACAGGTAGTCAGGACCTCCTTTGCTTTTCAGAATACAGTTATTCTCTCCTCGCCTAGTATGCCAGCAACGCACTAAGCTTCTAGCAATTTATGCCCCGCCCGGCCTGGGCGCTCGCTAACACAGGCTGACTTAGACCTACTATACAATAATACAGGCCAGACCTTCCTTGCAGTAGGCGATATAAATGTCAAACACTCAGATTGGAATTGAATAAATAGACCAGCCAATGGGATGCTCCTGCACAAGCACCAAGTTACTAGAAATTTCCAAGTTATGGCCCCCAGATGAGCCTACTTATATCCCACCTAACTTAAATCAACAACCTCTTATACTTTATATCGCCTTAACTAAACAGTTCACAACTAGGTTTAACTTCCGAGTGAACCATGATCTGCCTTCATATTATTACCCAATTCACGTTGATTTTTATAAAATATTCACATAATCTAACGCCCCGAAAAAATTTAAGATTATTCTAAAGCTGACTGGCGGGGCTTTACGGACTAAATTTCTGAAAACCTGCCGCAAATAAACAACGATTCTCTGTTAACTGCACAGGATGTGTACGAAGCTATCCTTACAAGCACAATACAGCAAGGCGTGGCCGACTGTGTTTCAGAAACATTAACTTGATACATTTCTGCAGTATATACTGAATTTAATAACGCAGAAAAGCCGCCCAAGGCCCAATATACTAAATGCCTAGATCGGCAAACCAAAGCGTGAATTAATGAAATAGAGGCTGTCATTTCAGAGGAAATAACACTGGCGAACCAGTGTATGGGATGCTAAAGTAGCTAAGCTATCACCACATGAAAATACCTTATGGGGCTTAACAAAACGTCTCTTAAATAAGACGGAAAAATCACGCCCCTGCAAACAAATAGCACAGGGATTACATTCGCTCCTTAAGCAAAGATGCAGGCCTTTGCCAATGTGCTGGAAAATACATTCCAGCTAATTCAAGAACCCTGTTATCGGGATTTTACAATGCAAATTTACCGCGAATTAAGTAATTAAACAAAGGCGCCCGACTGAAAACGAACCCGAATTTACAGTCACACGGAATAAAGATTGGTATTAGCTGTATGCATCCCAGGAAATCACCTGGGGCAGACGGTATACAAGTGATCAAATTAAAGAAAATCTCTGAACTGACTCTTGAGTATCTTGCAACATGTAGTAATGTTATACTGAAACTTCCCGGCTGACTGGAAGGCTGCAAATCTAATCATATTTCACAAACTAGGCAAAAATAAATAATTTCCCCAAAACTACCTATTAAATATATTATTTAAGGTCACGGAATATACCCAAGATGGATAAACACCAACCTTACTAATCATAACTTATTACCTGGCGAGCAGTTTGACTTTCGATAAAAGCAATCTACAACACATCAGTTCATGCGATGCGAATAACTGAGTAGCTATATCACACAGGCCTTCAACTGGAAATACTATGTTGTCACAGTTTTATAAGACATAGAAAAGGCTTTTGACAGTGTATTTCCTACTGGTTTACTTTATAAATTATACAAATTAAGATTTCCTGACTGTTACATAAAATTACTAGCCAGTTACTAAAGCCTGGCGCACAAGGGGACGATTTTACCTGTGAGATTCACAAAGATATTGTCTGAGAGCTAAGCAAATAGCTATGTACAGTGGCTCACATTAATATTCGGCCACCTATGATTATCTAAGTTTCATGGTCTTGCGGTACATTAGAAATGAAGATAAACATAAATCATATTGCACAATCATTCTTGTGTGCTTTAAATGAAATGTAGCCGTAGCCAATAACGGAAATGAGCAATGCAACTTAACAAACAATATGAGTTTGTCATCCCATGCTGCATAAGTACACAACACAAACATAATCATATTTGCAAAATCTAAACAAACAGTATTTTAGTACCTGGTTACATTGCCATTCTTTTTAATTATTTCTTGCAGGCATTGTGGTATATTAGCAATTATTTTATTGGTACATTCGGAGCCAATCTTACTCCATTCTTCCTTGAACCTTTTCGCGAAATCTTTTGTGGACCTAATTGTTGTAGCACGCAGTCTTCTTTTGAGTTCATCCTACAGATTCTCTATGGGATTCAGGTTGGGTGATTGAGGAGGTGTGTTAATGACTTTGGGACAGTTACACAGAAGCCAGCTCTTGACAATGTACAACTTGTGTTTTGGGTCATTATCTTGGTAGATCTTAACCGTGTTCCTAATGCCCAGATTATCAGCACTCTTGTGTAGGTTTGCTTTCAGAATGTTGAGATAGTCTTCCTTTTCCATTGTTCCATCAACACGTAAAGCCTCTCCAACACCTGCTGAAGATATACAGTCCCAGATCATAATACTACCTCCACTATGTTTCACAGTAGGTTGTATGTTGCCAGGTTTTACCTCCTCATTTGGCTTGCGCCACACTGTTATCCTGCCATCTCAACCAAAAACATTCAATTTCGTCTCATCAGCTAACATAACATCATTCCACCAGCTTTCATATTTGTCAGCGTGGTCTTTTGCAAACTTAAGTCGTTTTATTTTATTCACCTCATTAATAAAATACTTCTTTCTAGATACCCTACCATTACATCCTGCTATTCTGATAACTCGTCGTATTGTAGTAGTTAGAAATAGAGCATTCAATGCCAGATTCATGACAGGGACACAGGAGACACCGAAGCTTACCAAGCAATTGGTAAACATCATGTATTTGCATTCCAGTTCGATGGCGGCCATCTTGGCAGCCAGTACGAAAACCACCTGCCCTTGCATTCCATTGCGACAACGGCAATTTTTTTTCCAAAATTTTCCTAAATGTTTCTAAATTTTCAAAAAAAATTAAAAAATTGAAAATATTTTAAAAGTTGAAAAAATGTATTAAATATTTCAAAAGTTTAAATTTTTTAAACGTATTAAAAGTTAAAAAAAAACGTTTTAAATATTTTGCGGCTATGTTGTTTTTCCTACATAGCCTCAGGAGGTTCCCTTCTACGAATCCCCCTTGCATTAAATCGCCCGAGGCTACGAGCTGTGTCCCCAAGATGAATCCCAGATGCCATGACATAGCCTCGGGCTACAGAATGGTGTCGTGATGTAATGGGATGATATACTTCACGCTCTTGCATTCCAAGCCAGGAGGGTTATCTCAGAGTCTTCCCAAATAGGTTTATGGAATTCCCCTTGCCAATAAATCGCCCAAGGCTCCGAGCTGTGTCGCTAAGACGAATGCCAGACGCCACGACATAGCCTCAGGCTACAGGATGCTGCAGTGACATAATGCATAGGCTTTTTGGACAGGTGTCACGGTGATGCAGTGGATAAACAACATGTTATACTTCATGCTCTTGCATTCAATAGCAAGGATTGTCATGGTGATGCAGGGGACAGACATAGCCTCAGGCATGTCCCTACGACGAATCCCCCACGACTCCATGACATAGCCTCGGGTTACAGGTCATGCTCTTTCATTCAATGGCGAGGGGTGCCGTGGTGACGTAGCAGATAGACGACTCTCTGCCCAGCGGACATGACATAGCCCCAGGCGATGGGGTGTCGCGGTGAAGTGGTGGATAGATTGCTCACTTCCCGAGAGCTGCCGTGACGCAGTGGGTAGATGATATGTTAAACTTCATGCTCTTGCATACCATAGCAAGGGGGTGCCATGGTAATGCAATGGATAGACGACATGTTAAACTTCATGCTTTTGCATTCAATAGCGAGGGGTGCCGCAGTGATGCAGGGGATAGACATAGCCTCAGGCATGTCCCTACGACGAATCCCCAACGACTCCATGATATAGCCTCGGACTACAAGTCACGCTCTTGGATTCAATAGCGAGGGGTGCCACGGTGATGTAGCGGATAGACGACTCTCTTCCCAGCTGCCATGACATAGCCCCAGGCTACAGGTGCCACGGTGATGCAGTGGACAGGCAAAAACATGTTAAACTTCATGTTCTCGCATGCAATAGCGAGGGGTGCCACAGTAATGTAGTGGATAGACAACTTACTTACATAGCCCCAGGCTACAGGGTGCCGCGGTGATGCGGTGGATAGGCAACATCATGTTAAACTTCATGCTCTCGCATATAATAACGGGAGCTGCGGTAATGTAGCGGATAGACAACACACTTACATAGCCCCAGGCTACAGGTTGCCATGGTTATGCGGTGTATAGACAACAACATGTTAAACTTCATGCCCTTGCATTCCATAGCAAGGGTGTGATGCGGTGATGCAGTGGATAGATGACACGTTAAAAGACATGCTCTTGCATTCCATTGTGATGGGGGGCCGCGGTGATGCAGTTGACAGACATAGTCTTAGACGTCTCCCTACGACGAATCCCAGATGCAATTACATATCCTCGGGCTACAGGGTGCCGCGGTGATGTAGCGGATAGAATATCGCTTCCCGTGAGCCATGACATAGCCTCGGGGTACAGAGTGCCACTGTGACGTCGTTATAGCCCGAGGGTCTGTCCAGCGTCCTCGAGAATTGCAGGTTTCGAAAAAATGTGACCACACATATAGGCTTCGGCAATGCGGGGGAAGTATTTCAAAAACTTGTGTGTTTAAATAATAATTGTTCATATTCCGTTATATCCCCAGGCCCTGGCCAGCCATCTCGAGAAATATGTTGGTTTCGTAAAAATGCGACAACACACATACTCTCTCTCCATCGCCCCAGCCCGGTGCGAGTTTCGTAACTATATATATATATATATATATATATATATAATAGTTAAAGCAATATTCTTATTATGAAGACACTACAGCCAGGCTGTGCGCAACGCCGGCGACTCGCCGAGAAATACGTTTTAAATATCCTGTACGCACAAAGATCAGTCAGTACGCGCAAAAACCAAATTCATGCACACACTCACATACACACGTACACGAGACCCCGTCCCTCGCCAGTCTTGCTCTAACTACGCTTAACGAGATACTAACTGATATAATGCTTAGTGTAACTACTTTATGCGATTTTGTAGCCGGGCAGGGCTTGAATCTGGACCGGTATGCCTGGCGTGAGTTACAGATATATATATTAAAACTATTATTATTATTACGTCACGCTCTTGCATTGGAAGGTTTGTTATTTCTTTTTTATGATGACTACAATGTGGCTCAGTGACTCCTTTTTGGGCAATGAGGGATTGAGGGATTTTACGAAAATATATTTAAAGTATTATTATTGTTATGTCACACTTTTGCATTGGAAGTTTTGTTATTATTTTATGATGACCCTTAAATGTGGCTCAGTGACTCCTTTTTGGGCAATGAGGGATTGAGGGATTTTACGAAAATATATTTAAAGTATTATTATTATTACATCACGCTCTTGCCTTCCGAGCTAGGAGGGTTATCTCAGAGTCTTCCCAAAATCAATTAACATTTACGTCCTTCCTACTAGATGATATACATTACATGCTTGCATTTCAAGCTGGGAGGGTTATCTCAGAGTCTTCCCAAAATCAATTAACCTTTAAGTCCTTCCTATGAGATGATATACTTCATGCTTTTGCATGCCAAGACGGAAGGGTTATCTCAGAGTCTTCCAAAATTCGATTATCATTTAAGTCCTTCCTACTAGATGATATACATCACATGCTTGCATTTCAAGCTGGGAGGGTTATCTCAGAGTCTTCCCAAATTCAATTATAATTTAAGTCCTTCCTACGAGATTAAATACTTCACGCTCTTACATGCCAAGCCAGGAGGGTTATCTCAGAGTCTTCCCAAAATCAATTAACATTTAAGTCCTTTCTATGAGATGATATACTTCATGCTCTTGCATACCAAGCTGGGAGGGTTATCTCAGAGTCTTGCCAAATTCAATTATAATTTAAGTCCTTCCTACGAGATTAAATACTTCACGCTCTTACATGCCAAGCCAGGAGGGTTATCTCAGAGTCTTCCCAAAATCAATTAACATTTAAGTCCTTTCTATGAGATGATATACTTCATGCTCTTGCATACCAAGCTGGGAGGGTTATCTCAGAGTCTTGCCAAATTAGATTACCATTTAAGTCCTTCCTACTAGATAATATAACCATGTACTTGCATTCCAAGCCTGGAGGGTTGTCTCAGAGTATTTCCAAAATCAATTAACATTTAAGTCCTTCCTATGTGATGATATACTTCATGCTCTTGCATGCCAAGCTGGGAGGGTTATCCAGAGTCTTCCCAAATTCTACTGTTGTGAGAGATTCCATGATTGTTTTACAAACATAATAATATAGGTTTTGTTACCTTTGTCGAAATTACTGCACCAACCAATGTACTTTCGTCTAACACAAATACTACTACTTACTACAAGCAGTGGCTGGACTTCGTCATTGCCCCCTTCACTGACAATGAAGCAGTCGTGCAGCCAAGTGATGCTTTACCAAACCCTGGTGTTTAGTTTCAACGTAGCATGTGAGAAACGGTCCGCAATGCAGCAGCAGTATTTCAGCATGGGACGCCATGTAGCACTGGATGCGATTTGCCTATTTCAAACTTATTCACGCACACTCTTACATTGGAATTGTTTTTTTATGATCCCACAGTATAGATTTGCCCCTTACAGCACGACAACATGAAAGTAGTCATTACATGTTCGCTCAGAGTGATAAGCATAGCCGGTTCTAAGTTCTGATTTGTGTATGATACACAATGAAATAAACAATTATCGCAAAATCATTAAACCCTGCAAGCATAGTTGCTCGTAATTTCCGAAGTGTTTAAGATACAGACGACAAATTCATAACATATATATCGTCCCCGACAACGAAAATTATCGCAGAGTTATTTATGTCCTATAAGTATAAAATTTATCACAGGTTCATTTACGCACTATAAACATAGTTGCACCTAATTTCCGACTCGTTTAAGATAAAATCATCAAATTCATAGACATCACTTCCAACATCTCGAAAGGGCTATGTTTATAATTGGCTTTGAGAGGCTCTAGTAATTGTAAATATTCCGTCAACTCGTGCAAAACAAAGCTTGACCGAGTATAGTAGCTTACATCAAAGGAAAAAAAAAAACAATCCATATTAATTACTAGATATTCCGAA
>NQII01002168.1:366754-384503 GCA_002778355.1 Clitarchus hookeri
ACCCCCAAACAATTTTTTTTTATTGTTTGAACAAAATTTTTTTTTTTTATTTTTTTATGATGTGGCATCAAAAAATACATACCCTCCTAAATTTTCACCCTTCTACCACCAACCCTTATTTTTCCACCAACCCATATCTACCACCAACCCACATCCTCACACACTTACAATAAGTTATAGTTATTTTTTTCTAATACTATAATCACTAGAAATACTTTTTATGGCAAAACAACGTTTGCCGGGTCAGCTAGTATTATATATATATGAATGGCTGTAAGGACCAGCCGTCACACAGCAAGAGTGTATAAGTGGGATATGTCGTAGCATGGTACGAGTGCAGTCCAAGACCTGCGACTGAATGTAGCAGTGAAATACGGAACAACGTCAACACGTGGGATGTCCTTGTAGTGAAAACTCTCTCTCATCAACATCATCTTGCGACATACACAAAATTTGAAACACGTGCCAACACATGCACTGTGAGCAGATATATATATAATAAACAATATCGCCTGCTGGGAAATGCAACATCGTTTGTGACAGTACAGCGACGCTGATCATCGTACAGAAGAAGAAGATGCAATTACGTTAACTATCCCGTGTACACACACACTGATTTAGTCACATCTCACTAACCTACCAGTTACGTTTTAATACTGAATAATACAGTTGCCACTGAATGTATCAGTTGACTCCGACCATGTGCATGGATGTAACTTCCATCTCTATTAAAACGCTGTGTTTCGGAAAGGTACAGTCTATCCCTATTGTCGCTATTATAATTATACTTTTGTGTTTTATATATACTCACCACCACGATGCAGACCTACCCCAAAATATACATTGAGGCGACAAAAGCCATGGGATACTTCCTAATATCGTGTAGGACTTCCTTTTGCCCAGCGAAGTGCAGCAACTCGACGTGGCATGGACTCAACAAGTCGCTGGAAGTCCCCGGCACAAATATTGAGCCATGCTGCCTCTATAGACGTCCATAATTGCGAAAGTGTTGCCGGTGCAAGAGTTTGTGCACGAACTGACTTCTCGATTATGTCCCATAAATGTTCGATGGATTCATGTCGGGTGATCTTGGTGGCCAAATCATTCGCTGGAATTGTCCAGAATGTTCTTCATACCAATCGCGAACAGTTGTGGCCCGGTGACATGGAGCATTGTCATTCATAAAAATTCCATCGTTGTTTGGGTACATGAAGTCCATGAATGGCTGCAAGTGGTCTCCAAGTAGCTGAACATAACCCTTTCCAGTCAATGATCGGTTCAGTTGGACCAGAGGAACCAGTCCATTCCATATAAAAACAGCCCACACCATTATGGAGCCACCGCCAGCTTGCACAATTCCTTGTTGACAACTTGGATCCATGGATTCGTGGGGTCTGCGCCACACTCGAACACTACCATCAGTTCTTATCAACTGAAATTGGGACTCATCTGACCAAGACGTGGTTTTCCAGTTGTCTAGGGCCCAACCAATATGGTCACGTGCCCAGGAGAGGCGCTGCAGGCGATGTCGTGCTGTTAGTAAAGGCACTCGAGTCGGTATTCTGCTGGGATAGCCCAGTACAGCCAAATTTCACCGCACTGTCCTAACGGGCACATCTGTCGTGCATCCCACATTGATTCCTGTGGTTATTTCAAGCAGTGTTGCTTGTCTGTTAACAATGACCATTCTGCTCACACATAGTTGGTCTCGGTCATTAAGTGCAGGCGGTCGGCCACTGCGTTGTCCATGGTGGGAGGTTATGCCAGAAATTAGGTATTCTCGGCACACTCTTGACACTGTGGATCTCGGAATGTTGAATTCTCTAACCATTTCCGAAATGGAATGTCCCATGCGTCTAGCTACAACTACCATTCCGCGTTCAAAGTCTGTTAATTCCCATCGTGAGACCATAATCACATCAGAAACCTTTTCACATGAATCACTTGACTACAAATGAAAGCCCAACAAATGCATTGCCCATTTATACTTTTTGTACGCGATACTACTGCCATCTGTATATTTGCATATTGCTATCCCATGACTTTTGTCACCTCTGTGTATATTAGAGTGAGATGTCGTGTTGACCCTGGACGTGTATAGGCGCACACACAGAGCACAGTGGGTGGTTGGTGCACGAGTGATTGTTTAGAAACCTGTGGGGGCTATACATACCCCTTCCTAAGATGCGTAATATGGAGAGAAATTTTTTAGTCGTCAACAACATGTTATGTGATTGCTTCCCGACTTACTTTCGCGAAGCTGTAATGCTCGTCGTCGAGCATGGGTCATGTCACCACTAGGATGCTGGAAAGAATATGAGAAAACTGAAGTGGAATGGTGGAGCTTGATACAGGTTGTTAGACGAAATATGAGAAAACCAAGGTGGAATGACTGTTGTACTGAGCAGGATGGTCTTTTCTAGCACTATTTAATGTCTCGTAGTGTATCTGACACTTGTGCAATATGCGCTGGTAAGTACTTATAACTTTTTTTTTTTTTACTTCACATTTGGTTTATATCTGTTTGTGTCGATATGTGGCAGTGTTGACCTTGTCGCTCCCCATACTTTCACTACTCTGTCATAGTATTTTACTTTAGTCTATTGTTACATATGTTGTTCGTTGCTTGGTTGCATGTTACAATTTGTATTGCTTGTTTCGGCTTTCCTCAGTGAAGGACTGGTGGTTTATGATAGGCTACGAGCTTCGCTAGTGCGGAGTCACTTTCAAAAACCCTCGCGTAACATGTTAGGCTCCTTTATCGTTGTGTATGGTATTGCCCTATATGTTAGGTCACCGATGATGAAATACTTTCGAGAGCATCGCGTAACATGTTAGGTTCCGTCATCCTTGTGTTTGGTGACATCATTTATGGTAGGCCACTCGTTTCGCCAGTTACGAGAGCCTTACATGACATGTTATAACCCCTTTATCATTATGCACGGCTGTGACCTTTATGTTAGGCTGTCAGATTTGTTAAGGTTTTCTCCGGGTACCGCACCGGAAAGTGTCACCCTGAGTGTAAAACCTATCGCAAGGAGTGGCGAATTTGCGATTAACGAACCAATTCACCTGTCCTCAGAGTCAGATCGAAAGTGAAGACAAAGAGGGCCATGCGATACTGGCTCCCCGCCTCTGCGTGGCTGGGTGGATAAACGGGCAACGAGGTGATCAGTCCACCGGACTTGTGCCATAAAAGTCTTGCGTGGCCATAATTCCCGTGGTGGGATTCCTCGTAGACAGTTTAGAGGGAGCGAAAAACAAGGAAGTCGGTCTGAGGCCTACGGTAGGGTAGTAACTGTCAGTCATAGAACTGGATGTAGGGATACGGACAGGGTAAATGTAGTCCTTGAGTGCGATCCCCAAGTAGAGAAGGACAGGATATATGTGGGTTACGAAAGCTGTCGCGTACGCGACTACATCTCCCTATCGCACTGCTACAAGTGCCAGCAGTGGGAACATATAGCGAGCAAGTGCAGGGAGAAAGATTCAACATGCTCAAGGTGTAGTGCGACTGGGCATGAGTATGGTAACTGCCCGAAGAAAAGTGACAGGGAGTGCAAAGAAATTTATGGTGTCACAAAAAGGGTCAGGCGCGCGATCATAGAGTTTACTCCAGGGAGTGTCCCGCGTATCAGAGAGCCCTGTCCATTGAACTTGCCAGGATAGATTATGGATTGTAATTTGATAAGATGTGGGCAGTTAAATATGCACAGTTGGCAGCGGTTGTTGCAGAACTTAATAAAATCGTCGTGGAGCGGAAACTTGACATTGTCCTGTTTCAAGAGCCATATGTGCCATTTGATGATGTTGTGGGTCTGCGGGGCGATGTGCACACTAGTGGTATTCGTCCCCGGGCTCGGGTGCTGGGGACCAACAAAGACATGGATATAGTAATGATGACGAGTGTTCCCAACATGCACCATACTTGTGTACAAGTCATAAAGAGCATAACTGAATGCTGGTAGGTCTCCTCATACTTTCAGTTCGGGGGTGAAAGGCAAACACATCTGAACAGATGGGAAATTATAGCAGACACATTAAGGGATAAACCTGTTATAATGTGTGCAGATATAAACGCGAAATCTGAATTATGGTATTCTCCAGTCACGGATGAGGCAGGGGATCTGGTGAGCCAATTCCTCCTCATCAGTGACATGGATGTGGCTAGTATGGAAGGAGAACTGCCCAAATACGTTTCGCAGGCCCATCACACGCAGTCCTATCTGGACATAACGGTTATGAACAGGAAGGCATGTAAGAGTGTAAAACACTGGACAGTGGTCGATGAGAGCTCGAATGATCATAGGCTGATCATATTTGAAATACATGGTGATGGAAGCCGAGAGCTCAAAACTTTCGAAAGGGAGGTTCGCTATGTCCATGACATGGCTGATTGGGTGGCTTTTGACGAGGCCCTGCTGAGTAAACTGCCAATATATGATGGCAACGTGGGTAACCTGGATGATCGTGTCAAGAAATTGACTGAGATCATCCAGGAGACATGTGATGAGAACCTCAGGAAAACATCACGGGGACTCTTTAACCTATCCTGGTGGGATATGGAATTAGAACAATAAAGAAAGGCCCTGAGAAGAGATAGAAGGCCGCTCCATAGATTAATAGTAAAAGATAGGGAGCAATTCTCTCACATCTACAAAGCAAGGAAGCAGGCATACTTCAGCAGGGTTCGAAAAAAGAAAGCGAAATCATGGTAGGACTTTGTTACTAAAGTATGTAATGAAGATCCATTCGGCCTAGTTTACAAATTGATAGCTAATAAGCTGAAGAGATCTATACCACCACGTATGAAAATTGATTGAAATCTGATCACAGATCAGAAAAGATCAATGGAAGTTCTGCTTCACATGCTTCTACCTGATGACTCCATGGAGGAAGAGGGGGAGGAGCATGCCGTTAAGAGGCAATAAATGGGAACAATTTCTGACGAGCAGGATACTTGTGAATTTGAACTGGAAGTACTGACATCCATTGTCTACAAAATGAAAAACAGGAAAGCACCAGGGAAGATGGTATAACTTCGGAGATATTTAAGAGGTGATATTCCCGAATTAAAGTAATACTGTTGGATATATGTAATGACTGACTCCGAACCGGTGTGTTTCCCTCCCCTTGGAAACTGGGTGCCTGAGGATTTTGTACAAAGGAAATGATAAGAAACTGGATGACCCCAAGTCATACAACCACTAACGTTGCTTCCGGTACTGGGCAAAGTCTATGAGAAATTAGTAAATCAAATACTTACAATGGCATTAGAAGCGGAAGGTACGCTAAATGAACACCAGTACGGCTTTAGAAGAGGAATTGGTACCGACTTCGCTCTTCACGGTGTGATGAGGAAGATCAGGGAAACCTCTACTAAATACATCATGGCCATATTTTTTGGATATATTTGGTGTGTTCGACAATGCCTGGTGGCCGGAAGTAATGTATAGGCTAAAAGAGAATAAATGTCCTGCCAATATATATAGGGTCATCCACGACTTCTTCAATGAACGTTGGAGTATATACTCCTCTAAAACTGTTAAGGTCAAGAAACAGTTGACAAAGGGATGCCCCCAGGGATCGGTTCTTGGACCGATCTTGTGGAACATTTTATCTGATGGATTCTTGGAGCTGGGTCTCCCGCCGGAGTACACAGTATTTGGGTATGCAGATGATGGACTAGTTCTGGTATCTGGTAACTCTAGGAGAGAATTAGAGATGAAGGTTAACAACATTATGGATAAGGCTTGGAACTGGTCCAGGACAACAAAGTTAAAGTTCTCTATTGAAAAAACAAAATTAAGCTAGAAAAGGGAAGATTGAAAAGATACCCAACTGTGTACTTTGGCGGGAGCTTAGTAGGTTATGTGCAAAAATGCAGGTACCTCAGAGTCTTATGGATGATAAGATGAGCTTTTTGAAACATATTGCGTATGTGTCACGGAAGGCAGTGGTGGTGTTCCAGAAATTAAGAAGAATTGGAAATACTAGTTGGGGCCTTAACTATGGTACTTTGTGTACAATTTATAAGGCAGTATTTGAGGCAATAATTTAATATGGAGCAGTGATGTGGCACCACAGAGCTGAACTTTCGTAGCACTAAAGGAAACTCATTAGTGCTCAGAGAGCGGCACTGCTGACCGTGACAAGCACATATAAAACTGTGTCCAATGAGTCGCTCCCAGTGATTGTTGGTGTACTGCCTACAGACATGCTGGTCAAATGCAGGTGACACACTGCAGAGAGAGCACGAGCTGGCAGGCTGTCTAAAGAAGATAAAGAACTTGTATTAAATGAAGTCCTTGAAGAATGGCAGAACAGATGGACGAACTCTGAAAAGGGCAGACAGACGTTCGAAATATTACCAGATATAACGAGACTATGCTGCAAATGGATAAAGGCAAACCATTACAGTATGCAACTGTATACTGGACATAGTAATTATAAGGCCAAGCTATACAGCCTGTGGCTTGTGCAATCTCCGCTGTGCGAGGTATGTGGAGTCGATGACTCTGTACAGCACATAATCATGGAATGTCTTAAGGCGGAAGACTTAAGAAACTGGCTGGATGAAAAAGTAAAAGAAATGGGCATTCACTTAGGAATTGTAACAGTAATGGAAAATAAAGAAATGCACAATCTTTGGAATGAATTCGCTACTAAAATTGGCAGAAGACTAGAGAATTTTGATAAATGGAACGAGCGAATTTCTGATGACCCACAATGAGGTATTTTGGTAAAGGCTTATAAAATAATTAAGTTGGAATATCCTTGATTGGCGAGGAGGGCAGGTTTTTAAATGAGAAAACCAGTAGAATACCGAGTAACGGTATAAAGAAAAGTGAATGGCCCGAAGAGACAAGAGGATAAAGTGCCGTGCACCATCTTACTCATCCGAGTACAGTTGCAGTGCGGGAGGATGGAGGGTGTGCTGGCCTTTGGAACTTAAAAACCTGTCAGCTTTGTTAGTGGCGAGACGCTTTCGAGAAATTTTAGGCTTCTTTATCGCTGTGTGCGACAGCGCTCTGTATGATAGGCCTGCGATGACGAGAGCCACGCGTAACATGTTAGGCTCCTTTATCATTATGTGGGGTGGTGTTCTCACTTTGTGAAAGAAACTTGACATATATTACATCGATAGCTTACATTTATGCTTTATATGTCTCTTCGCATTGTAGGCATATGGAAATGATATGTTACAGTAGTGACATGGATGTCTAGGAGGCGTGAGTGTTCCCGCTATTGTTTTCATAGTAGTGTCCGTTGCCTTCAATGTTGTTGATGGATCGAATTTTCCTTTCGTAGATATCTTCCCATCAAAAGTTTTGCTTTAATCTCAGCAAATACTGATTGACATCTGGAGGAATGAGGGCTTTACATGTTGCAATATGCTTTTTTTTAAGCTATCACATCTTCGCAAATACGATTTGCACCTGATAATATAACACGTTTCGTATTATGACAGTTTTTGAAAAAAAAGTCTTCCTACACGACATATAAAACTTTCCTGTTTATTAATTTTTCAATCATCGTCGTCGAAGATGAAGAGCACGTTCGCCTTAGCCTCTGTTCACTCTTCGAGGTCTGAATAGCAAAAAATGAGCCGATCGTCCTATACTAAAACTTATACATACTGTTGACTATTATGTGTAGTATATATATATATATATATATATATATATATATATATATATATATAGGTGCAAATATGCTTGTAGGGCTTAAATTAATCTGTGATAATTTTTATACTCATAGGACATAAATAACTCTACAATGATTTGTGTTGCCAGGAACGATATATATTATTAATTTGTCGTCTGTATGTTAAACAGTTCTGAAATTACGTGCACCTATGCTTAGAGGGCTTAAAAAATTCTGTGATAATAATAGTTTTTTTTCATTGGCGAGGGTGTGCTGTGTATCGGAACTAAGAACCTGCTGTGCCTATATGATGTGGGAAGTTACATGATAAGAGGGCAATGAATACGAACATTCTTCAGCCATGAAGAATGGTGCTAGCTTGTAGGTGTTGATATACCGTAGCCCATCAGAGCCTCCCGCAGCATGTTAGGTAAAATCCCTCCTTGTCCAAAAGGAAGACACTACAAGATCGTGTCGAGAGAATGTGCGTAATGTTTGTTGGTTTCAGAGCCCAGGACACAGTAGCGAGGGGTGATCTTCCTACATTGACCAGAGTCCTCTCCAGATTTCCCCCCACATGCCGCTAAATTTGTCCACTGACACCGATGTCAACTTCAAAGTTAGTTAATAAACTGGCACTTTTTTTANCCCCACATGCCGCTAAATTTGTCCACTGACACCGATGTCAACTTCAAAGTTAGTTAATAAACTGGCACTTTTTTTTACTATATATGCTTTTTTTGACAGTTGTGTTTGCTAAAAATTACAATCTGTAGTCCACTAGTAAATTGCANCTATATATGCTTTTTTTGACAGTTGTGTTTGCTAAAAATTACAATCTGTAGTCCACTAGTAAATTGCACATTTATGATTTACCAGTGTATCGCAGTGAAGTGGGTAAAATAAGACTATCCCTCAAATCTTGTTGTTTGCACACGTTCGTTGTGATTTATCCAAAAAAAAAAACTACTAGTTTGGTTCGGTTATCACGTTTTTTACACTGTTTTGTAATAAGATTCTTGGCTCATTAATNAAAAAAAAAACTACTAGTTTGGTTCGGTTATCACGTTTTTTACACTGTTTTGTAATAAGATTCTTGGCTCATTAATGCTTACTCTTATTTGTGAGATAAACTGCCGTAATAAACAAGTCCAGTTGCAAACCACTAGGAAAATCCGATCTCAGCACCATCACTGTATCCTCCAAGAAATGGTTGGTTAAATCTCCCATGTTATATTTTATGCATGCTAGTAGCTAGGAATGGTAGGTACGAACGCAGCGTCTTGACAGGGACACAGGGACACCGAAGTTTGGTAAGGAAATGACAAACCTCATGCATTTTCATTCTGCTTCGACAGTGGCCATCTCGGCAGCCAGTGTCAAAATTTGCCAAAATTCCAAAAAATGTCCCAAGAGAGACACCTTCCATACCAAGGGGAGTGCCACGGTAATGCAATGGGTAGAGCGCAACTTCATGCTCTCGCATTCACAGGGGGAGGGGCAGGTGTGTACCAAGAGAGGCACCTGCCATGGAGTAGAGCGCATGTTAAAACTTCATATGGAGATCGTGCCGCAGGCAACCACGCTTCCTGTCCGCGTCAGTGACGTCGACGAAGATGAAACTAACGTTTTTAAATTACGGCATGGAAAGTTTTTACCGGACACTGTACGAGGGATCATAGCAGGACCGAGCAACTGCGGGAAGACTTGTGTTCTTGTTAGTCTCCTAGAAGAACCCAACTGTCTGCGTTTCGAAAACATGTACCTATATTCGAAATCTCTTCATCAGCCAAAGTACTTACGACTATCGCAAATACTACAAGCCGATGCCGGCCTCTGTTATTTCCCATTTAGTGACAACGACGCGGTCGTGCAGGNCGACTATCGCAAATACTACAAGCCGATGCCGGCCTCTGTTATTTCCCATTTAGTGACAACGACGCGGTCGTGCAGGCAATAGAGGCATTACCGAACTCTGTGTTTATTTTCGACGCCATGGTGTGTGAGAAACAGGCGACCATGCAGCAGTATTTCAGCATGGGATGCCATGTAGCAGTGGATTCTATTTACCTATGCCAAATGTATTCACGAAGGCCTTAACAGCTGCTATGTGACAATGCGAATTTCCTAATCCTATTTCGCATGGACGACCTGAATTTACGCCACGTCTGCTCGGACCACATTAACACCGACATGACATTCCACTAATTTAAAGACCTGTGTGCATGTTGCTGGCGCGAACCTCATGGGTTTTTAGTTATAGCAAAAGAATTTCCACTTGAAAAGGGACGGTACCGTAGGGGTTTCGATCAGTTCATAATATTGCATAAGTGAAGTATGAGCTACTCAGTATCCAAGTTCGGCCATAGCGGTCTGAAGCAGACGCCGGAAAGCTGTACTATATCTACTAATGACGGGAACTGTAGTTTCTGAGGAAAACAAGCAAAGAATTTAGGCGGTGCGAAACACGAAGGCGATGCCTCGAACATATCCTTCGTCCGCAGCGTTACCTCGAAGGTGTTGCGGCCAGTGGCGACACTTCAAACCAGTATTGAGACACAGTCACGCACATTAATTGTGGGGAAGCAATGTAGCACGAGAGTTCTAGCAGGCCTCACAGCGTTACTGGACGGGCACCTTAATGTAAAGACCGAGTGCATGGTACCCCCGAAGCTGGAATCAAACCTCGTCGNTGGACGGGCACCTTAATGTAAAGACCGAGTGCATGGTACCCCCGAAGCTGGAATCAAACCTCGTCGTCATGGAAGGCCGTCTGTTCGCCAACACGAGCGTACTGTACACCAAGCTGGATGCCCAGCTGAGCAACGTATCCGGCGATATAGGGAATTTCGGCACGTTAGGCGGTGCATTTGCAGCTATGGAGAAGAAAATTAACGATGTAGGCAATCAAGTTAGCGGTCTGAAAAAAATATATATAATTGTTTCTACACCTGTGTAATACCATAACAAACCCCTGGTACCAAATTAACAAGCAATTGAAAATACGTTTCTTTCTTCACACAAGATGCCTCTCGGCCGATGGCAGAAGCGAGAGGCCTTGACAAGTGCTGCTCTCGGCATGCAGGGTAGAGTGGGGGTGCAGTTACACAATACCCGCGCTGTGGCCCGCCGCCTGCCACCTTCCCAGATGTTCGGTCTCTGGGCAACCTTGATGCGTAAGGAGACATGCAGTGCCCGGCACATGTCGAGACACCCACACACAGGTCTCCCCAGGCGAAGCGCGGAATAAGTATGAAGTTGCATTCTGAAAACACACATGTGGGGTGCCCAGGTTCATAGCCAGCCTCTATCAAAAAGTGTATAAAGCAGTGACACAATGCAATTTAACAGTCAGTTTATAGGTATGCATCGTAGGGGCAAGATCGCCAAGAAAGGAAGTGGACTGGTAAATACTTTAATTAACACATCTCCCCTTCGAGGCTCACATTCCGGGTCATAAGTATTGCGGTCCTGGCACTCGGATGGAGAGAAAATTACTGCGTGGCGACGTACCTATTAATGTGTTGGACAGTGCTTGCAAGAAACATGATATTGCGTACACGACAAGTACTAAGTTAGCTGATAGACATGTGGCCGATACGATTATTGCGGATAAAGAAAAGTCAATAGTAGGGTCGTCACAGGCCAAGCTCGGGAAACGCCCAGCAGCATGTGGGGTGTCGCAAACTATTAAGACTAAGGTGAAACGCTGCATGGGATTGAAATTTGGAAGGACGAAAAAGTTACGCACTGGCAGGAAACCGTGTAGAGTAGTAGTGAAACGAGGTGGAATTCTACGTTTCATCTTGCCGGCACTTGGAGTACTAGGAAGCTTGATTGGAGGCGCCAGCGGCATCACCAGGGCCGTTAATACGGCCAAAGATGAAAACAAACGCTTGACAGAGACTTTGAGACACAATAGACGTAAGGAGGCGCTTGCAAAAAATGGCCGCGGGCTGTACCTACGTCCCTACAAACAAGGGGTGAGGGGAGGAGGCAGAAAGAGAAATCGACAACGCAAAAGAACGAGGCGATCTTAAGGGGGCTGCCAGCCCACTCGCTAACTAACTTTGAAATGTGTAAATATGCACGAAAATTAAAAATAAGTAATTTCCGGGGAGTGTTCATGCGAGATCGACTACCCTGTCTCGCACGCCAGGTAGAGTGTAGCATAGTAAACCTCAACAGTAGCATAGGCCCAGGAACTCATTGGACAGCATTAAAAAGAATGGCGATACGGTCCACTACTTTGACAGTTTTGGAAATTTAAGGACCCCGCCAAAACTGAAAATGTATTTCAGAGGAGCGCGAATATGCTATAATCACAGAGCAAAGCAAAAGCCCCGAGCATGGAACTGCGGACACCTTTGTCTGCGCTTCCTTACAAAGATAGATACTTATCGAGTAAGTGCTAGGTGCGGACCTCAGTCATATCCATTACCTTGATCTTGTCGGGCAACAGTTCGGAATTGCGTTCCGTGCACTTCCCACCACTCTCCCTGAAGGGGGTATGCTCTGTGGTGGTAATTGATTTTCAAACGTACTTTTCGGTACAGAACATAGATGACCTAAATTGTATGTTCCGTTACTTTAAGGGAGGCGTGAAGAGAGAGGAGGTGCTTATTCCCATGGATTCGTATGAGATCGAAGACATAGGTGAGTATCTTACGTGGGAGCTGGGACAGGACGCAACGTTAGTTCTGCGTGGTAATACGAACACCCTGCACAGCGAGATGAAGTGTAGTGCGCAGGTAGACTTCTCGAGCAGCGATACTCTCGCCTCAATGCTAGGATTCGAGAACGCCACATACAAGGCTAATGAAACACACGAATCTACGCTGCCGGTGAAAATATTCCCTGTAAATGTAATAAGGATAAACTGCAATTTGGTTAACGAGTCGTATCTCAACGGCAAGCCCAGGCAGACACTGCACGAAATTTCAACGATGGTGCCACCAGGATTTAAGCTCGTAAATGTACCGAAAACACCCATTTATGTTCCGGTAGTGACGGCGAACGTACAGGAGGTCGTAGAATCCGTAGTGGACCACGAGAGTCGATTGATTAATTTTCGAGGCAAGGAGATAACAGTCCACTTGCATTTAAGGAAAGATGGGCCTGAAAATTAAGCGAGCGAATGCAATAAAAGTCGCCTATGGTACCGAATCTAAAATCAGTACGCATCGAGCACGCAGAGCGCTAACACCTTAAAACATGCGTTTCCTTAGAAGATTGGGCCTGGCGATCAAGCATGGATGTGGAAATATTAAACGTTGCGTAGCCGGCGGGGTTCGAAGACGCGATCACCAAGGCTGAAATCCACACTTACTCACTTTACCTGCCAGGCCCCTTCGTACCCTCGTCCGAGGTCAAGTTCCCGGTGCAAAACCAAGATATATACAAGGCGCCGTGTAACTCATATTTGTGCTTCTGTGGAACACTGACGAAGCCAGACAATGCGCTCCCGCGATTACTAAAATCATTAGATATGGTATACTTCACATGATAAGTAGAATCGCATATGAACTGAATGGGTGCGAGGTAGATGCCACGCGAGAAGTTGGAATCACGGCCACCATAAAGAACTATCTGTCATTAACGCATAACCAATTGCCCGCCGCCAAAATGGTGGGCTGGGGCATCGACGAGGAGTTTAAGGTCCCTGTCTATGCGAACGGGAAATTCGAAGTATGTATTCCACTAGGTATGCTGTTGGGGTTCGCGGAAGATTACAAGCATGTGATTATTAGTTCAAAGCAAGAATTAGTTATTCACATGGCTAACACGCAGGCGAACGCGCTCCAGGACACGGGAGCAGAAGCCGCGATGCTAGCAATACGCGCGATTGACTGGTTATTACCACACGTGCAGGTCAACATGTTTGAACACGCAAAATTAATTAAATATGTGGAATAAGGAAGAAATTTAGATATTGCATTTCTAACATGGAGTTTAGAGACATACCCGAGACATACCCGCAATATATAATTGTTGTGTTTCATACAGGCAGGCGAAATGCCCTCAATACAGACTGCTCGAAATTTGATCATGTCAATATTAAGAATGTAAATTTTTTTTTTTAACTCCGAGGCTTACCCGTACGGTGATTTGAACATTGATTTTACAAACGGTGCATATATGGTCCCTTATCAAATGTACGCAGAATTCCAGTGGCCTTACTACGGACAAACGCAGGCACCCACACTCGAACCGAACGCCTTTATGAACACGGCGCCCCTACTGGTATTTGACGTTGGTAAACAGGATGGTAGAACTCAATCGGGCGTGGTAGACTGTAGGATTGACATATCCACCGCGGTGAATTTTCCGGCCTCTACCCAGGCCTATGCGTTAATACTTCACGACAGGCTCGAAACGTACGATGTGCGAGACAGGATAGTTAAAGTACTGATGTAAGTGGCAACTATACTTCAGTCACTCCCCGACCGGCAGAATGTACATGAACTTTCAGGGCTTTGTCTCACAGCACGGGTTCATTATAAAACGTATATGCGTGGCGTATGTTGATGGGCGCATAGAAACACGCACATTCTTACCGCCATTTCCTTGGCATGAGCTAGACATTAAAAGCAAAGTAACAAATATATGGCTGGAACAATACTATCACGGTATCAAATGGAGCAATTCAAAAGTCTGCTGAAATATAATATGTTACATTTAAGACAAAATTATGAGTAAAAGCTAAAAGTTATCTTTTGGTGACAGAACCACATAGCATATATTTCCGAACCGTTTAAGATACAGTCTCCAAATTCATAACATATGCATCACTCCCGACAAGGAAACTTATCACAGGGTCAAACATATTCTAAGCATACTTATAAGTATAGTTGACATTAATTTTCAAACTGTGTGGTATATAGTTACCAAATTCGTAGCATAGGCATCACCCATGACAGCGAAAATGAGCGCAGGGTCAAATAGGTCCTAATCACACTTATAAGCATAGTTAAGTATAATTTTGAACTGTTTTAGATATAGTCACCATATCGTAAATAGTGATATCAGTGTTGCTATCACGCCAAGAAATTTAGTGAAATGCTAGAATGCATCTCGACATGAAAAAGAACGAATGATCACCAGGGACAACCGACTTTTGCGAAAAGATTTCCTGTATATGTGTATTTCAAAACACTTCAGCTCAGATCCACGTTCCCTACTGGATGGTTTAAAATGCTGCGTGTCTTAGGTGACCGCCCAAATCACGGACGCTGTATACGAGTATCTCAATTCTAATTGGCCCAGTAAAATTCAGTGCGTTTACTCACAAAAACACGCGGCCAATAACCAAAGGAAAGCTGCATATGTGCAAGTAGTATATCGAAAACTAGCCTAATTGAAATTCTTTTCGCGAAAATCGGGTGTCCCCAATGATCACAAGGATCAACCACAAAAATGAATAAGATTGCGTTACGCATTACGCGACTTGTAAAAACAGTTTTCCTTTGCATGTCACAAAACAGCAAATATCAAAACCATTAGTCGCACAAGAGAGACGTCACTGCTACACGCTGATGCAAACAGATATAAAAATAAAATGAAAAGTAAAAAAATATTATGAAACAAATGGTTATAAGCATTCAACAACCTATTTTACTGCGCAAATATCGTACGCTGTAGATCATGCTAGTAGAAAAAAGATTTGAGAATCCGCATAGCACAGGTGCGATAAGGTCAACACTGCTACACACACTGAAGCAAACAGATACAAAAAAAATGTAAAGGGAAAATAGTTATAAGCACCTAGCAACCATCCCAAAGTAGTGCTTATAAGTGACTGGCACACTACGTCCCAGGAGCTGGTGTAAGGCACATCCAGAGCGAGCAGCAACAGCAACAAGGGAAACAGGGCATCGCCCACACTGAAAGATGATCGAGTATATAGCTGTCGAGAGGTCGAATTGAAAATTTCGCAGGCTAGACAGCAATCGACCTGATAAGGTAACATATTTCAGTTCAGCAACCATGCTGACGTTTGTACCACACAGCCAGCAGTCATCTACTGAGCCAACACGAGACTAAAATACAAATTTGCATGTAGTGCGAACAGTATACAAGAGAGCGGCATGTAAAAACAGACGTCATTTTGTTGACGAGCGTGGTGGTGGAAAGCAGACAGTTACAACTACATACATCTACTACGACCGTGTATTCTGCTACAATATGAAGACGGAATCAATGGTTGAAGACTCACCATCTGTAACATCATCGGCATCGACAACAGCAATGAACACTGAATAGTTTCTACATACATTACGATATCAATGTAACTATTGTGGAAATACTTTTAGTACAAAGTGTAATGCACGCCGACATGAAAGTTGCCATTGCATGTTCAGCCCAGCATACAAGACGTTCCACTGTGATAACTGCGATGCTGTGTTTACCCGTAGTGATGCTCTGTATAATCATAACAAGAATTGCAAAGGCAATGTTGGTCGTTCATCAGGAAGCATGTGCATGTATTGCGGCAAGACCTTTATTAACCGCACCAGTGCCAAATGCCATGAAGAAAGTAACTTTATTTGTCATCGTCTATGAGACCTACCCATTTTAACTGCTGTGTGGTATATTTGAATAAGAGTAGCTTTAATGCTCACAGCAGGTATTGTTATTCCAAAACAGACACCATAAATGTTTTGCTCGAATGAAAAATATGTTGATCATGTATAAAATATATTATGTATTCTTATGTCATATCTGTAAATAAGGATGAATGTGTTAAAATTATTTATGTGTTATTCATTTATCTTAACCCTCGCTAATATCAGGTTCACCTCGATCACTAGGGGAAAAATACCAGATTTTCTCTAAGTCTGAAAGATAATTAATAGTTTTTGTATTTAGGAGGTCTCGAACTTAGTTCCCTATCGGCGGATGCTTGAGCAATGCACGCAGATGCTCTCACCATATTCAAACATCTTCGTTTCCCCCTACTACCTGACAGGGGGAAGACAGCATGTTTTTCATTATTGTTATAAAAGTTAAAGCCACACTGTTTCACAAAAATGTGAACTGCTGCACGTCAGATTACTATATTTTATGTATCTAAAAACAGATGCGTTTAGGCTAAACATGTAGTATGTATCTTCTTCCTTACGATCTCATGTCTTATTTCGATGAAAATATCAATTAATTTGTCATTTCTTCTTATCGTAGATAAAATTATGTTTCTATACTTTATATTTAAAATCGTCTTTCCTTAAAACGGACCAGAAAATGTATTAACGCTGACGCATTCTGCGTCCCTATATTTTATTTGTCAGAACACACGCTCTGGCGAAGCTCGCAGGCGGACGACCGCAATAAGGATTAAGGGTTTTGTGGACGTGCCGGAAGAGTAACGCCAGGAGCCTCGCAGCTGCAAAGGCGCGCTACCAAAGGTTTCTGCACGTGCAACTGTTCCTGCACGTGCAGACGACATCCGGAGACAACGGAAGGCACCAGGGCGCGGACACAGCTGCATTTTGCAGCTGCCCAAGGGACACCGAGATCCCACCACCAGCTGCGTCTGTCCCGGGCTTGTACCGCAATAAACCATGAGAGCTTTTAGCGGACGTGCGTGCAGAACGGGACAATAAACTTCCAGGCCAGAACCAAGGGACGACGCCAGGCCGGCTGCGGACCACACGAGCAGCGGCCACGTGTTTTATGACCCGGGGGGACGACAAGCACCCCGGACCACGTGCAGAGACGGGGGAAGTTGAATATGGTGATGGACGCTACAAAACCACGTGAAGGGGGGAGCAACCGGGCAGTCAGTTGAGAGACGTCGAGGCAGTCAGTCGGGGGACCTGAAGCGAGGCATCTGGGTCGGAGCCGGACGAAGCCAGTGCGATNCAGCTGCATTTTGCAGCTGCCCAAGGGACACCGAGATCCCACCACCAGCTGCATCTGTCCCGGGCTTGTACCGCAGTAAACCATGAGAGCTTTTAGCGGGCGTGCGCACAGACGGGACAATAAACTTCCAGGCCAGAACCAAGGGACGACGCCAAGCCGGCTGCGAACCACACGAGCAGCGGCCACGTGTTTTATGACCCAGGGGGACGACAAGCACCCCGGACCACGTGCAGAGACGGGG